>JANVCQ010000001.1:26628497-26650767 GCA_025531925.1 Erythroxylum plowmanianum
AACTTTATTCCATTTATCTTCTTGTGTTCTCTTTGATAGTCTGAATATTTTGGCATTCCTTTCTTTCCAGATGTTATGCAATAGTATACCCATTCGTCCTATATTAAACTATTTGTCCCTTTTATTCCTAAATTTCTAAGTTGAGATACCTCCATTGTTCCTTTCCAGCTTGATTGTATTTGTACTTGTATTATATTTTTATATGTATAAATGTTCTATAAGTTCCTTGAGAACCTACACTAGAAGAATAAGTGATCATGGTCCTCTGAAGATGATTCACACAACACACATAGTCTATCCATTCCTGGTACTTTGAGCCTATCCTTTGTTAGGAGCCTTTCCAACACTGCTAACCATAAGATGAAGGACTAAGTTGGAGCAATTCCTTTACTCCAAAATCTTTTACACCACCTATATGTAGTTTGGTGGGGTCAAATAATAGTTTTGTAAATGGTTGTGGAGAATTTATTTACATGATTCCAAAAAATTTTGTCTTCCTTCTTAGCATCTGGTATATAATTTGGCCAGTTAGTAAAGAAGTCCTTTCCTCTCTCTAAATCAAGGGGCCATACCCATCTATTTCTTTCAATGATCCAATTTACCATAGTTCTAGCTGGAATCATAGTTTTTAATGTTATACACTCTCTGTTCAAGAATAGAAGGCTTATAGGATGCCAATTATCAAACCAGAAGGTAGTATGTCTTCTATTGCCTATCTTGTGTGTGATCAATGGTTGCATTTGACACCTTGACTTCATAATTTGCTTAAATGTTCAGGAATATGTGGTGATATACTCCATTGATCAAATACTTATATTTTCTATATAGTAGAAATTGATTCATTTCACTTATAGGTTCTCCTTTAATTTATTTTTCATAGCTTCCACAAGTTTTTTGCCATTAGATCCTTGTATATATTCTTTACTAAAGTAATATCTAATCCCCTTCTTTCCTTTATTTGATATACACTGCTCCAATTCACCTTTGAGATCTTCTTCAACTTATCCAGAGTTTTTACCGCTCGTTTGGGGCTAGGTAATGAGAGCACTAGTATACATACATATTAAATAACACCTTTTATGCCAAAGTCAGTCATCCTCCATAAGATAGGAACTTGTTGCAACAAGATGAAACCTTCCTTTGGAAGGACTTAACTAATGGGTACAATCTGCTGAAGAGATTGGAACTCCAAGATATTTAAAAGGAGCTAGTTGGATTTGAGTTCCCATTTTTTCAATGTATTACCTCACCTCCATCTTTGTACCTATTAACATAAAGCAGCCACATTTGTCAGATTTAAAATATAGACCTAAGGTTCTTTTAAAGTCCTCTTGAGATTGTATCAGCACTCTGATAGATTCAGGGAAAGCTATACAAAATAGCAACATGTCATATGCATAGGACAATTGTGATATTCTTAATTTGTCACATTTATGATGGAACTTAAGCCCCACTTTTTTAAAGATATTGAGCAATACGATTTTGTGTAAAATCTCCATCCCAATAGTAAATAAATAAGGTGAAATAGGATTGCCTTCTCTGAGCCCTTTTCCTCCTATAAAAATCTTAATTGATTCTCCATTTATCAATATAGGTTTTAAAAAAACATCAAGGTTATACATTCTTTTATCCATTCAACAAATTTTCTTGGGTACCCCATATAGTTAGTGTATCTAGTACAAAACTCCAGCTTACCATATCATACACTTTAGAGAATCAATGTTCATGGCACATCCTTTGATAGATTTGTTATTATTGTAAGTTTTAAAAATCTCCTGTGTTAGTAATATGTTGTCACTTATGCACCTTCCACTAATAAATGCACCTTGCCCTAGATTTATGAATGTTTTCTTAAGGACAAGGCACAAATATGTTTTGTTTTTTCATTTCCTTGAGCACCTTGCCCTCCCTAAAGAATTCCTTAACTAATCATTTGGCCAGTGTCTTCCTATGTATCTTGAAAAAATCTAGCATTAAATCCAATTGGTCCTAGGGCTTTGTTTGGGTTAACAGAAAATATTGTCTCCCTAATCAAAGCTTAATGTTGGTGCATCTGAACATAATCTTTAATTGAGCTTATTAGCTTTGTTAGAAAAGTGTCTACCTTCTATGTCAAGCCTCGATTGCCCCCAAACTATTCCACTGCTTTCTCTTTGATCACATTTACACCTTTTATGTTGTTGCCATCATTATCTTTACTTACAACAATCCTGTTTTGATTCCTTCTTTTATGGATTTTACTAAAAAAAATATTTGGGTCATTTTTCCCCCTCTTGTGGTTAAAGAACTCTTCCCTTCTATCTCAACTGATAATTGTAAACACCAATTGCTTCCATATATTTCACTAACTCAGCTTGCTCTCTTTCTTTCTTAACGGGGTTAGTTGGATAAGCTTCTAGATCTTCCCAACTTTTTTTAAGAATCTTCATAGCTTCATTCATATCCATCTTCATAGAGTCAGATATGTTCTTTGATATTCCTTTCAGCCTTTCTTTAATAAATTGCAATTTTCTTATACATTGAATTGATGAGATACCAATAACTTCCTTCTGAATGCCTTGTCTTACTACCACAGTAAATTGTGGGTGTTTGAATGAGGAGTCGAAAAGTATAAATGGTGCCTTCCTTCCACACAACTCCATTCCTAGGTGTATTCCAATAGGAGAGTGATGAGAGAAGTGTAAACTATTAAAGTTGCATAGCTCTCTAATAGTTGCTTTAACCATGCTCCGCTAACCAAGGCTCTGTCCAGTTTCTTCTATAGAAATCCTTCCCTTGATTGTTTATTGTTCCAAGTGAATTGTGACCCAATGAACTTTAGGTCTAAAACTCCCCAGTTGTGTTGATATTCTCCAAGTTTGACCATAGCCTACATGTTTGAAACTCCCAATTAGCTCTATATATCACTGTGATGTTAATATTTTTTAAGATATGTTCAGAGTAAGATCATAATGGATGTATTGGTATGAGGGTGTCTTGCTCACCAAAGTAATAAACTTAAGATCAAAGGCTACCACAATTTTTCCATTAGGGTGGGCAAATCATTGCTAATTATAATCTAATTATTCTCTAAAAACTAAAGTCTATTCACCATGTTCTCCTGCTTTATTTTGGTCTCAATGAGGCCAACAAAATAATGTCTATAAAGGGAGATATAGTCCCTTAAAGATTCCTGTTATTAGGGGAATTAAGACCTCTCACATTCTATAATAACAAATTTGTCCTACCATTATGGCACCAACTTGTTTCCTCTTTGACTTCTTACTTAATTTGCTTGTGCCAGAAGTGGTTAAGTTACTTCGTTCTTCTATCTTATTCTCCTTGTCCTCTACAATATTCATTGCTTCCTCTTTTCTTTCAATCCATCTATAGTTTCCATGAAAGAGCCATGAAAGAGCTAGCCACCTTCCCCTTGTCACCTAAGAGGCCTTTAATTCCACTGGCCTCACCATAGATAATCTTATGAGTTCCTTTAGATCTTTCCTCTTCAGCATCTATTTACTTTCTTTATTCTTCTCTTCCTTTCTTCTCCTTCATCGTTGCCTGACTGTTGCTTCCCTAATTATTAGACTCATTGTGATTCTCCTCATTTCCTTATGTAGATTTTGCTTCAATATGTATTTCATTATTTGAATCTAAGTTGGCCTTTTTATCTCTATAGATTTGTCTCCCACCTCATTATTAGGTTTCCATACCTTCACTGTCCCTTTCTTGATTAGCTTCCAAGGGTAAGTCACCCTAATTTCATCCTCCACCAGTGTGCTACTCTTCCCATTTCTCATAATTTTCACCACCTCAAGTAGCTCCTTTTCCAATCCAACCTCTAAACAAACTCTGGCAAAACCTGTCCTCCTCACCACAACAATATTCTCATCTAAACTCATGAGTCTATCAATAACACTGGCTATATGGGTCAATCCCGTAGCTGACCAATACTCCAATGGTACTTTATATAGATTAGCCCATATTAGTAGAGTAACCAATTTGTTTCTTTCAAGAGAAGCCCTCGGTCTCCATCTCGTAACTATTATAGGTGTACTATACACATACTAGGGGCATGAGTTGGTCGCCTTCTTTGCCATTTCCTCATAACTAAATTTGAATACATAGAACTCATCTTCACTAACTAAAGTATTCACCAAACCAAATCTCTTCCATGTTTGGTTGACCCATCCTTGAACCACATTGAAAGCTAGTTGTTTGTCCAAAAAGAAATCCACAACAATTGTCTACGACTTCTTTGCTTCCAGTTGAAGTACTTCAGTTGGTTGTATAATAGGTCTAAAACCAGCATGTTCTATATATTGTAGCTTCCGAATTGAATGGTCACCTACCATTTTGCACCAAGTCTGCTTTGAGCAATTTTCTATTATTGTTTAAAGTGAATCATTTAAATTATTGGCTCCCGGTAGTGGAGGGAAATATGTCTTCTCAAGGTTGCTAGCTCACAGCTCAAGGTAGGGGTGAGGATTGGGTGTCGGTAGAGTTGTTAAAGATGTTGGATGGTTAATGTCTGGTAGTTTTAGATTTGTTGGTTAAGGATCTAGCCATGAATCCAGGGAGAATAGTGCCTAGGATATGGGAGGAGGAGTCATTTAGTTACCTTTAATGTTAACTTCCTGGCTAGAATGTCAAGCGAGATATAATATAATAGGGTAGGCTTCCTTTTATGGTAAAGGGTTATAAAAGTTCTATAGGAAGGGTTTTTAGAGAGATGTTAGAGCATCTCTCATCAACTTTTAGATCTAATATTCATGCAAAATTGTAAGATCGTATTTTATATACACGTCTTATTTTGACGTGGTTAAACGATCATATCCTTTTTTTCAAATTTCTCAGTTCCAATGTTTTCTCTTCTCTTGCAAGTTTGGAAGAAACTTTTCTTCTCCAACATTAGGCTATCAACGACATCAACCATTGCTCATAAACTTCAAAACAAGTGATTAACCAAATCCTTTACCAACGGTTCTTTCATTTAAAGAGTAGATGAGAACTAGACACAAAAATTATGCTGAGAAAATAAGTTGAATTTCAATTTTAATTTGGGGATTATATATTTTCTATATTTCATAAGAATTAAGGATAAAAATGAAAAATAAGGATTGGGTGATTGAGATAAAAAAAGATGGGTATTTTAACTAAGGTTTATTATTTGTCAGTTACTATAGCTTTTTAAATTTTTATATTATTTATCAAGTGTATTTTACTGTTTCTTTATTAACTTTAAGAAAAATTGAGGTAATTCTTTTTAAATTTGATTTAATGAAAATGGACTTTAAGGGATGAAAAATTACATTCAATATTCCATAGAAGCCTTTTGTCTTCTCTCTTAAGTCTTAAAAAAAAACAACAAGCGCCCTCTTAACCATTCGCCATATCTTCTTCTTTCATGGCTTCCTCAGCTTCTGGTAACTTAAATTCTTCTATAAATTCCCAAACCATTTTCTCCTTCTTGAACCAATCCATGACTTCTTCTTCTTTTTCTTTCATTATTCTTCTTTCAGTAATGATTGTACCAAAGATATGAATAGCTTTAACTGGGGAATTTTTGATCACCAATCTCGTGAGACTGGATATGATGGCGAATAAAATGGCAGTCAATCTCAATGTGCTTAGTGCGCTCATGAAAGACAGGATTTGAAGCAATATGTAAGGTTGCTTGACTATCACAATAAAGAGGAACAAGGGAAGAACAAGGGACTTGAAGATCTTGTAAAAGTCGTAGTAGCCAAACGAGCTCACTAGTAGTGGTAGCCATGGAACGATATTCAGCTTCAACAAAAGACCTGGAGACTATGGTCTGTTTCTTGGCACGCTACAAGATAGGAGCATAATTAAGGAAAATAATGTAACCAGTGGTGGAACGTCAGGTAGTCAGGCAACCTGCCCAATTGGCATCACAAAGAGCCAGAGGAAGGAAGCAGTAGGCCCTAACCCGGAGAACCCTTAAGATATCGAAGGACCCTATGAGCTGCGTCCAAGTGAGGATGTTGTGGGTGATGTATAAACTGACTCAAGATATGAACTGCATAACAGATATCTGGGCAAGTGATGGTCAAGTAAAGGAGGTGTCCGACCAGCTGATGATACTGTGCTGGATCGGGGCAAAGATCACCCTCATCAATAGTCAGCTTATGATTTGTCTCTATCAGAAAAGAAATAGGCTTACAGCCTAATAGACTGCTATTAGTAAAATATCAAGAATATACTTCCGTTGATTCAGCCAATACTAGCAGGAGAGCGAGCAACCTCAATGCCCAAGAAATATTTAACCCGACCAAGATCTTTGATACGAAAATGATCATCCAAATATTTCTTAAGATGAGAGATACAAGAAGTGTCATTGCCGGTGAAAATTATATCATTAACATAA
Source organism: Erythroxylum plowmanianum (assembly GCA_025531925.1). NCBI lineage: Eukaryota > Viridiplantae > Streptophyta > Magnoliopsida > Malpighiales > Erythroxylaceae > Erythroxylum > Erythroxylum plowmanianum. Next base: position 26,634,871 of record JANVCQ010000001.1, read on the forward strand.
ATCAACACGACAATAAAAGAGTCTCCACAACTAAAAGTGAAAAGAGAATAATCATTGAGAGACTAAATATAACCAAAATGAAGAAGAGCATCAGTAAATTTTTTATACCAGTTTCGGGAAGCCTGACGCAATCTATATAAAGATTTTTATAGCCAGCAAACACGCATCTCCCCCTTATGTGCAAAACCTGGAGGAATTTTCATGTAGACTTCTTCCTCAAGATCACTATGTAGAAATGCATTATTCACATCCAACTGGTGAAGTTCCCAACGTTGAATGGATGCAACAACCAAAAGACAACGAATAGTAACTAACTTGGCTACTGGGGCAAAGGTCTCACGAAAATCAACGCCTTCAACTTGTGTATAGCCCTTGGCAACTAAACGCACCTTGTAGCGCTCCACACTGCCAACAGGATCATATTTGATCTTATACACCCATTTTGGATCAATAACTCGCTTTCCTGAAGGCAATGGCTGTAAAGTCCAACTATGATTAGCCTCTAAAGCCTCAATCTCTTGTTTCATAGCCTGCTGCAAATGTTCATCCTGAATTACTTGAGAAAATGAACTAGGCTCATCGTGAGTGTTGATGGCCACCAAAAAAAATTGTGAGCAGAAGAAGTAAGTGAATAAGTGAGAGACTGAGAAAGGGGATATACCATCAAGTTAGCTGAAGGAGTTGGGGAGTGTGACTCTGAAGATGCTAGATCGAGAGAGGGCAGCAAAGTAAAGGAATAATCACTGAGCTTGCAAGGAATATGATGAATGCGAGTACTTTGCCGATTCACAGGTGGAACTATTACCCCTTCTATAGGCAGAAGGACGATAGATGTTTCCGCAGTGGAAGGAGACATAGGGACATTATTCACTAGAGCAACAGTATGAGAGTCAACACTGTCTATGGAAGGAACCAAAATCTTTGCTGGCATAATCAGAATCACAAAATGTATCATGCAATGGAGGTAATTCTTGCGCTGACTATGGGGAAGCAAATGGAAATATATGCTCAAAAAACACCATATCCCTAGTGACATAGAGAGTTTGTGTTTGAAGATCAAACACTTTGTATTAGAACTCGTGTCCGGAGCCCAACTATCTGGAGTCATAAAGCGTGAGCAGGTTTCCTTGTAGGGTTATTCCAATGAACTCTCACTTTGCCGTCATCTCACAAGGGTGGCTTGCCCACACCAGCCAATCACTAGTATCACAATTTGACTTATTTAAGAAAATTGTAGCTCTATGTCTCTAGTTTATTTCAAAATGAGAACCATCTCAATCGGAGCTCTATAGATCAAGATATGATTAAAAATCCAAAGTGTGTTCACAACCAAGTCTTGCCCTTCCAACTGATCTCTCACTTTCTTTTCATCAATCTTTTTTAAATCAACATTAATGGATACCATTTTTTTCAGAGATAGAATATGTATTAGGAATCTATTGCTTCAAGAATCGCTTAATTTCGAGGTCGATTAAAGAAGTTATGGCCAAAAGAATCAACCATGCTCATGCCCTCAATCATGTTGAACCTATCTTGGGACAATGGGCATAACTTTCACTAGGGATGTCGTATTGAGTTTGTTCTTAGATGATTTGAAAGAGGAATTCTAGATCAACAACTTTTGTGAAGATTACGAAGTAAAATTATGTCATTTGAACAAAGCACAGACCGTGCAACTTTCAAATCTGATTGTTCTTTTACGCTAGGAACACACGGCCAGTGTGAATATACATGGCCTGATCGTGTAATCTTCAAGTCTGGTGATTTCATTTTGAGGTTCAAAACACAAATCGTGTGAATTTACATGGGCAGACTGTGTAACCTACGGGTCTGACAATTTTTCTGCATCAGGAATACACGGCTAATGTGAAAATACACTGCCTGACCGTCTGACCTTCAGGTCTTGCTAAAATTTCCCTTCTCCAAAACCTTTCAAATGAATCCTACATCCATCCTAACATCCCTTTACTCATAATCTTCCCAAATTCAACTCTTTCTAGTGCGATATCACTTCATTTACTCTAGTTGTTCAATAGACACATTCTCCACGACATCCTAACTTGTAATGATCATAACTCTCATCTCTGATATCCAAAAATTACATACTTTATAACATTGGAAAGCTAAGAGGATAAGCTACAACGTTTATGAAGACAACTTTGTCTAATTCATCCTAGATTAATACAAATTTTTCTCTTGAAATAAGAACACACATTTTACCCTCATGAAAAACTTGAAAATTTTCCCAACTTCACTTCCTCTTTTGCAATATCATTCATAACGATTTTAACTACCAATTGGAATTCATCAAACTCTCAACCTCAATTCATTTGACTCTTCATATTCAACTACATCTCATCATTAATAATTCATATCTTTCTTTTCCTTAACATCTCACTTATGTATATATATATAACAACACTTCATGTTCAAAGTTTATCAACTCAAGCGGAAAACTTCTTCAAATATATCTAGTTTCAACTCAACTCATATCATCCATACACAGTTCATATTTCATTAACATCATAAGATAAGTGATTACAAGCTTTGATGGCATCTCATGCCACAATACATCATTTCGCAAAATCCCCAAAATACACAAGAAACTTGAATGAAAATTGCTCAAAATACAACTACAACCTTGTTTTACATAAATTACTCCAAAACAAAACAAAACATGCAAAATTCGGAGTGATGCCTTGACTTACTTTCACTTTATCTCTTGCTCATCTCCTGGATAGGGGAAGGAGAATGAGGGTGAGCTTAAAAGCTCGTGAGTAACAATTTATAATCGTGGGTAACAATTTATAATCGATAACAAGCAAAACCATTGAAATTATTCATTTGTCATAGAAAATTCTTATTGAATTCAAGAAAAGCATAGTTCTTAACCAATTCACAATAATACAAATTATTTATGCATCAACTTGACAATTCACAGATGCAATGCATCACAAATGGCTCGAGAGTTTCATGGACGAAACAGAGAAACCGAAGTTTACTCCATGGACAAAACGAGCCCAAATTCTTAGGATCTCGTGGCCTTAAGAGAACGGCCTGGAGAAGGCTATGGGTCAACATGCACGTGACTAACGAAATGTTCCTCTCTTGCCCACACAATCAAATTTCAACGCTTAACTCATTTCACACACATTCATACTTTTCATGCTTTTTCTCTTTTCGTTTGTGCAAAATGTCATGAAATTTTTCAAGGCATAATATGATCATAATCACAATGCATTTTTCCACATTCATAACAATTCAAATCCAATCAATTAAGCATATACACACATATAAGCAAATTCTTTAAATCTTTAAAAGCAATATATTCACATTTATGAAGTAATTGAAATCATTTTTATTCTCTTGATTTGGAAAAACTTTATTGGCTCATTATTCAATTATAAACATGAAACCCACCTTGTTTTGCTTAAAAATCCAAACTTAGTTGTTCCCTTCCTCTTGCTCTTAGATAGGTTCTCTTAATTTCCTAAAACAAACCAATCTCCCATTCAATTCCAATTCAATAAAATCCCTAAAACTTCAAAATCACAACAAATGAAATCAACACAAATCAAGCTCAAACATAACCTACCCATAGTTCATCTAGGTTAGAAAACCTAAAACCTAGCTTAGAAACCCTAAAATCAAATGGGTTCCGCTTAAACCATCTTCTTTCTCTATTCATTCCCAACACAAAAACCCTTTTCTTTTTCTAACTCCTTCTCTAACAAAACAAGAAGAGAAATAAAGCTTACCTTGAACAAATCTTCTACCTTCTTTTTCTTCTTTCCTTCTTCCTTTCTTCTCTCCACGACTCTCTCCTTTTCTCTTCTTCTATTTCACGTTTTGGCTTTCTTTTCTAACTCCTACGATTTTCCTCTCCTTCTTTTAACAAGACTACATTTTGCTTGCTCTTCCCTTTTTACCCTTAATTTAATTAGTTCTCCCAATTTTGCCCCTTTTAGTCCATCAACTACTAACATCTTAACTCTTTATTCTGATCCGGTAAATGAAGAAATTTGATAATACTTCCTTCTAGAAAAATGTTCCCCATTGTCTTAATTTTCTAATGACACCAAAATCGTTCAATTGATTTTGGAAGTCTGAAGGTTATATCCCAAACATTTCCGAACTATTCCTATACTGAAACAATATTTTGTGCTCAACTTCCATACAAAAATTGAAATTCTTAGATACTAAATTAGAACTCGATTTTATTAGATAAGATGTAGTCCTATTTCTCTAGTTTAATCTAAATTAAGAATCATCTCATTTGAATAAATAAAGAAAAATGTATGGCTAAAACACCGAAAAATACTCAATGAGCATATTTCAACTTATAACTTCCAATATTTCACATATAACCCATCTTGTCCTAACTATGTTTTCTACTTCATTTCAAATTCAAGAATTCTTCTTTTCTTTACACATAACTAATCACTAAAAATTTCTCATTTAATAGTTCTAACTTTTAAGAAAAGTTTTGGGTCCAAAACTTTGCACCCCTTTTGATCATTCAAATATCCCAGAAACACATCTTTACTAGAGCGAGGATCAAACTTGTCTCTAGACTTCCCAATAGTCATGTAATAGCATAAACAGCCAAATTCTCACAAATGACCATACCGTGGTACCTTTCTAAGTAAAACCTCAAAAGGATTTTTGTTATCAATCATTGACAATGGCATGAGGTTAATTAAAAAAGCAGCAGTGAGCAGACATTCTCCCCAAAATTTAGTGGGCAAATTGGCTTGAAACTTCAGCGCTCTAGCAACCTCCAAAAGATGGTGGTGTTTGCACTCTACAACCCAATTCTGTTGAGGAGTGTAGACGCAACTGGTCCGCTGTTCAATACCATAATCACTATAATATTGCAATAATTCATTATCTTTAAATTTAGCACCATTATCAGACTGGATCACCTTAACCTATGAGTGAAACTGTGTTTGAACCCAATGCAAAAAGGGAAGTAAATATTTCTTGGCTTCAGATTTATATTTCATCAAGTAGACCTAAGTTGTCCGACTAAAATCATCAACAATAGTGAGAAAATATTGTGCTCCAGATAACGATGGAGTATTATAATGCCCCAAATGTCACAATTAATTAAATAAAAAATATGCGAAGTCTTATTATTTCTAACTAGAAATGGCAACCGAGTTTGTTTCGCTCGACAACAAGCATCACAAAAGAAATCATGTTCACTAGTACAAGATAAAGTTGGAACAAACGGAAGGCAAGCGTCCCAATCTCCTATGCCATAAGCTAGTATCTTTAGATTGATCCATAGCCGCTAACGTAACCCCCTCTCTCATTGATTTCAGATAGTAAAGTCCGTCATGCACTCTACCCACTCCAATCAGCATCCTCGAGGGTAAGTCCTGTATGATGCATAAATTAGACCAAAAGATTAAGGAATAGTTTAGGTCCTTTGTCAAACGACTAATAGAGAGCAAGTTGAAACAAAATTGTGAAACACCAAGAACTTGCTCCAAAACCAGACGTTTGCTCAGCTCAACCTTACCTATTGCCTCCACGGTTATGGACTCTATATTAGGTATTTTAATCAGTGACAATATAAGATCGTATGTAACATTCGTCAATAAGTCTAGATTACAAGTAATATGATCTATAGCACCACTATCCAATATCCAAGGACGATCATGCGTACCTAACGAGTTCTGAGTCAAGTGAGTATTACCAATTGTGGAAGAAGTACCCAATGGTTGCTGCATCGGTAAAGGATTAAGAGCAGACCAAATTTGTTACCGTTGTGCTGTGATGAGTTGGGGAAGTCGTGCCTGCAATGCCGATTGCAATGTGCTAGTGCCAGTGGATGCAGTGAAAGCCGCTGACCTTGAAAATTGAGGAGTCTGTTGAGGTTTGCTACCCTTGGCACGCCTCCATGTGGATGGATAACCAATAAGCTGATAGCAATTCTCCTTCGTGTGATAAGGTTTGTGACAATGAGAACATCTGGGTACATTGTCAGAATCCATTCCTGACTACTTAAGCTGTGATTTGCCTTCATTCGTACCCACACCTCGTCCTACATTGAGCCTTCCTGCAGCCAGTACTGTCCCTTCAATGTGAGGAGCAGGATTAGAAGCCAGTAGAGCCTGCTTCTCATCTTGAGCAGCCATAGCATATGCCTTGGCAAGATTTGGCAAAGGATCAAGTGCAAGGATTTGTGACCAAATGGTAGAAGAAGAATCATCCGAACCCATCAGAAAGTCAAAAACTTTCTCTTGCTCACGCATATCGCATAACTTCTTTGCTGCTCCATATGTATAATTTGGAATGGGACGTGAAGCCTGCAACTCATTCCATATACTCTTCAATTTTCCATAGTGCACATATATAAGAGCCTTTTATTGCTGAAGAAGAACAATTGAACGTCTTAATTCATATATCCTCAGTGCAATACCTTGTGTATACTGCTCCTCGAGATTTAACCACGCGTCTCGTGCTGTCTCCACGTGAGCTGTGCCATCCTGGTGATCCTTACCAAGAGCATTCGAAAGCCATGCTAGCACCAAAGCATTGCATTGAATCCAAGCCTGCAGTTCAGGAGAATCAGCAGCTGGACGTAGAATTGTGCCATCGAGGAAGCCTGCTTTGTTCTTTGCTTGCAATGCATTAAGAAAAGTTTGTCGCCATGTATGATGGTTCTCAACATTCTCTCGGAGGGTTTGGGTAGCAAAGATCAAGCTAGGATGATCGGAATGATGAAGATAAAAAGATGATTTGGTATCAATGGTGGTGTCGGCCATGGGAAAAAAAGTTGGGTTTTGGAACTTTGCTCTGATACCATAAAGAGTCTCAAGGGTGGCTGAATTCCTTGATTAATTGTTATTAACAATAAGTGTTTATATATATGTACAATTGGAAGCCCTAATAAGATATACATGGAAATCACAAATCACGTAATTGATATATATAAATAATGAAATTAAGGAATAAGGATACACAGGATATACATGATAATTACATAATATCATGCCAATATTTTGAATGCTCTAAATTTAGGTCATTCACTCCTCCTTCAGCGCCACTCTCTCCTCCACGTGTTTCTCCTTCTTATTTAGCTACTCCAACTGGTTTAACCCCAACAGAGTTCTTGGACTCACCTGTACAGTTCTCTACATCTAGTGTAAGTACAACAAGTTTTAAGAACTGAACTAAATCACATGGACATGTGTTCCAATGGGTATTCAACAGGTTCTTCCATCTCCGACTACAGGAGCTTTTGCTGGTCAAAAAGGTGAAGTGGAGTAGTAGTTCTAATGAAAATCAACAAGGAATGGTTTGAAAAGAGAAAAACTACTCTGATTTCTCTTTCCAACACCCCATGGAAGAACCTCTACAATTCTTCACTATCATCGCCCCTATATCAGTCTTCTTCAGCCATCGACTTAGTGGTACATTTCCTATCACTTGATATATCTATATCTGTTGTTTCTGCTAAATGTTGACTCTTAATCTGAGTGTCATCGAGAATTCTTCGGACAGTTTCATATCTTCTAGGGGAGAAAAACAGATGTTTGTTCCTTTCCTGTTTTGCCTTGTTAATTGTTAGGCCGATCTTTAAATAAGAGGAGGAACCAATGAGAAGCCATCAGGAAGCTTGGGACTTTACCAATCCCACCAAACAAACTGACCTCTCGCCTAAGAAGACAGTAGTGAAATATGAATTTGCACAAATTCAGAGCTTCTCATCACAAAGGGCCGAATCTAAGACAAACATACCAATCTCATCAGAGAATATAAAGGGTATAAGATAGTTTATTTTCTTCTTATGTTAACAGCTTTATATTATTTCCAATTTGTATACTATATGATATGCTCACCAACGTATATTGCTTTTACAGGAAATAACAGTATGTGCACTTTCTTTCAAAAAGCAAGGAAGATAATACATAACATCTGAAAAGTAACCATTTTTTCAAAGATAAATGTTAGTGTAACTGAATCGAATTATTGAAAGGAGGCAAAAGATCTAGTCGTCGTCCCAACATGATCAGTTAAATTGAATTCTTAAATTTTGTATACTACGAGACACCACCTTATAGTGTATACTACTTCTGGTCTAATAGTAGCAGCATCTGCAGCTGGTCTAATAGTAGCAGCATCTGCAATAGCTGCAATATTAGCACCAGGAGATTAGTCAACTGATCAGATTGTCCACTGTAAATAAAAAGTAGAAGATAAATTAGTTTTCTCTAGACTTTAGCTACAATGCTACTAGTTTTGTGAAAGTTGGTTTACCTTCTAGGTTTAATGCACTAAGTTTTAATAGCAACCTACTCTGAGAAGAAATAACAAAAGCAAGGAACTTGGAGGTCTTACTTACAGGCATTACTAATGCTTGCTTTGTATCTTATACCTTCCTTCGGTATGATTTATAGTTCAAGTTTCCAACTTTGAATGCGTCATAACAACAGGGAAGAAGAAGGGGACTAGGAAGTAAACCAGAAGTTAATTGCTAACTCAATTTAGACAGCTGAACATGGGCAGGGCACATCATAGGGTCCCAGTCTCCCTAACCCATGTTTGGCATTATAAAATTAACATTTCAGAAAAGAGTAAGAGTGAATCCGCTTAATTTGCAAAATGACTTACGAATAATTGGATTGAAAACAACGCTGGCCAATAATTCATCTTCTAACTTTGCTTTGTTTCAATCGGAAATATCCACCGTCATAAAAAAATGATCTTTATAGTCTCAGTCTACTTAAAATTATTGTGATGTACGTGAGTGTCACCATCCAAACTAGTCAATTGCTATTAAACTTGGAGACAACATTTGTGGTTCAGGACAACTTTGGCCTACCGTAATAATATAGAGTGGCTAACAAGTCAAGTTCTCAACTAACTGAAAAGAATTCTATCAATTTTATTTACTTTAAATCAAATTTTAAGCTTCACTAAGACTAAAATTGGAATTTATATTGAAATATTAATATTAATTACATCAAATCTAAAATTATAACTCCAATATTTTAAATGAAAATAAATATATATGGTTAAGAAAAATAGAGATTTTTTTGAGCTAAAATTTTTATTTGTCATTAAATTCAAATGTTTTGGAAATAATCTTATATGACTTTCACAACAACAGAAAAATGTAATTAGTTAGACTTAAAAATAACTAAATAATAAATTTAAATTTAAATAATAGTTATTGTACGAGAAAGTAAGATTTAAAAAATCAACAAAAAAGGTTTCAGAGACAAATAAAAGAAAAAGGAAATAATTTTTATAGAATTCATGATTATTGATATAATTTGAGAAGTTAGTATATGTCAATTGGAAATTTTTAGATTAATTAATTTGTATTATATATTTTGAAGTGTTATTAATACCCTTTATATTTAACCTCCACTACAATAAAGTATATACTAGAACATACAGAGGATATTCAAGTATATATCCTATGATAATGGCATGTTAGAACATTTATGTTTTCCTATATGACATCATAAAGAATAACACAATACTTAAAAACAACTATTACTCTTCATTCTATTGCAAACATGATTTACATTGTAGTCATTAAAATAAATATTTTCATTACCTAAACATTTGAAAGTTTACAAGATTTTATAAAAAAGTTCTACATGACATAAGTAAATTACATAAAACAGTCTACTATTTCTTATATGTCAACTGATAGACCTTTGAGTCATTTTTTAATTCAAAATCGTTCTTTTAGAGTAACTTAGGAACTAGGTCTCCTCTCTTGTACCTAAAAAGTTACATTGCAATTTTGATGAGTTTTGCGAACTCAATGAGCTATCCATCATTGATGGACTCACTCACTTCAAATACACAAATATGTCACATATAACCAAACTCACAACATTCCTCGTCTCAATAACACATAATGAAAGTCACACATTTCATATAGTCTTTCAAATCTTATATATATCTCAATCAACCACATTAACATCAATTACTCAAATGTAGCATATCACTTTATTATCACAATTTCAGAAATAAATTCTTAATCATATAATTCAGAATTATAATGTACAAATACAGATGTGTATGAGACTCACTTCCATGTTTATTTTGTTGTGATCGAGCGTTTATTTTATTGTACCGTATCCGTTGTAGATACCGGGCTCATTTTAGTACTGTCCCGTATCCGTTGTGGATACTGGACTCATTAAACATTGAGTCTAAGGCTTTGATGCACATAACTGAGCTTAAAGCTCTTTTTACGTTAGCTACTCCAGTCGTAACTCCTTCATGTGAGCATACATTGTGCAATGGAGTATAACAGTTCACATAATATATCATCAGTCACTTTCAGTCAATGAGCACATTCAATTTTACAGTTCATTGGATCTAAATTTGACATTCAACAAATAGTTGAACATTCAATTTCCTTATTCACATTCAAATTATAAACACTCCCAATACAGTCCCGAATATCGAACTCCTCAGACAATCAATTGTCCGAAATCAGTAATATCACAATTACAATCAGATCATTAACATTTCAATAATTGGAAGTTAAGCAGAAATAAATCAATCCTAGTGAGAACATCTAGGTTACTCACAGTACACTCCAGTATACGCTATTGCTTGGATGGACCGACAATGTCTTAATGATGACGTTCGATTTGAGTGTCTATACATCATACAATACACACAGAATTCACATTACAAAGTTGATCAATCAAATACATATTCACTTATGCACATACATATATGTGTCATGTTCAATGCATGCCTAATGACTATCTCGGGTATGTTTTCTTAATCATAATTCATAATCATTCACATATTGTCACTTGGATATGTCTTGTTTGCATTTAGGTTAATACTTCAAATATACTTGATAATGCTCCATTCATTAACCATACATTTACTAACTCTTTTCTAGCATTACAAATATTTCACATAATTCACAATTCTCATTCATTCATTCTTAATGCAAATGTATTATGCATTATTAATATCCTTTGGAATACATTTGCATTCATATGAATTTCTTCATTCTTTTAACACTTCTTCATTCCAAACTTAGATGCATTGTTATCAAACAATCTTTTCCTTAAAGTATAACATTAATTATCAATCAAAAGTTATCACACATTTAACTAACTTTTCCAACATCAAATTATGTTCATTTTAAACCTTAATCATGTTCAAATGCATCATAGTTAAGTACCTTATCCTTAATTGGTTCAAAAATTACATATAAGAACATTTTATTTACTGCCATGCCATTTCCACAATCGTGTATGGTTTCCCACAATCGTGGGATGGGTTATCCAAAAGTCCTTGTCCAAGTCCTTCATTAGTTTTTCTAGATTTTCCTAAGATAGGTTTCGGTCAGTTTTGTATGGCCATTATGACACAGAAATTGAAGCTTCTAGATAATATGTTCTTCTGAAAAGATGTTCCTTTATGTCTTAAGTTTCTAATGAACAAAAGTTCATACAATTTGGTTCATTATTCCTAGAGTTATACCCAAAATGCGACAAACTATTCTCAAACAGTGACAGAGCGAAATTTCAAAACCCTTAGAGTCAGAGATAAAATTATATTCCTTCAAAAAAATTGTAGACATATGTATGTAGTTTAATTTACAATTAAAATCACCCCATTTGGATATCTACAAATCAAGTTATGGTCAAAATAACGATGTCTATTCAGTGAAACCTGTTCGGTGACACCACTACAATTAACTCACGTCTTACACCTTAGTCATGCCTCAATTAGACCTAAATTATATTCTAATTCCTCATCAATATCATATCCAATTCTAGTTCAAAATTATTCAATTGATAGCTCACAACTCCTTGTCTTTCATGCATCAAAAATCAAATTAGAAACTATTACATTATTATGTATATAGTCCTAATTATTTCTCAATTCAAGCGCACTTAATTAACATCTTTCTCTAGCATAAATCCACCTTCATTATACTTCAAATCTAGACCTAATTCATCCATGAATCAATCTATATCCCATGGTTTTCATCCACCAAGAGCAAGCATAGAAAACTTCCAAGTTCAATCAACATATTTCCAAGACATATTACCACCAACATTACATGCATTTCATTCCAATTCAAGCATGATTCACATACTACTAAGCATGCCATAAAGTGGCGATAGGATTCAGTCACCGTTGCCAGTGGGACCATTTTCGGTCAAGATGATGAGATTGCATATGAAGTTTCCTAGCATATAAGGTGAGGAATCGAAGTCTGGTATCAGGAAATAAAGGTGTCTGTTTCTAGAGTACGGATAAAAAAGATGGGCAGGGAAACAAACTCATGTTTCTCTGTATCTACCTGAATATGAATAGGAAAAATGGACAGGGGAAGATATTCTTTCTTGTAGTTCTTGATAAGAATAGTACCAGTCATAACTACTTTGCTGTAGAAAAAGTGACACTGGTTTTGAATTGAGGGATAGAGTATATATTGTGAATGGTAAAAAATGATCCACATAGAACCAAAAAGGAGTAAGAAAGCACAAGTTAAGCAAACTATTTACCCGTCTCCTCAATAGTATAGGTAGAACTTGATCCAAATAGTATTTAGGAGCTGACTTTCTAGGGACAGGAATTTTATACGGAGGTTTTTCCATTGACCACATTAGTTTATCCGGAAGTCTTTTTACAACTGTCACATCTTTAGCAAGGTAAGAAACGATTCAATCAACATCAAAAATATTGACGACACTGCAGAACAAGGAAACAAATTTTAGTACTAAGATAATCAAAATTCACTGTAGGAAGCAGTTTTGGAGCAGAAACAATAAAAGCTTTCCAAATTAATAACATTTCTCTCAACCATTCATTTACCCTTGTTCATAAACTGTGATATTGATCTCTTTTTACACGGTTACAAGTAACTCAGATGACCATTATTCTAAACTATCCAAACTCACCTATCATCCTTCCAGTAGGAATGATGATCCAATTCTGGTACTACCAGTGTAGCATTAAGAATACGTGCAACTACTATGGCGTCTGTTTTTAATTAACAAAATGATCAATTTTTAATAAAAGAAATATTAAAGTAAATCGAACCAAAAATTTAAAAATTCAATCAAAAAATTAAATGATTTAATGTTTTTATGTTGAAGTAGCTGAATTTTTTAATTATTGAACTAAATTATTTTCAATCTTTTGATTTGTACTTTAATTAATTATTAAATATTCTAAAAAATTTTAATTGGTTTGTTGTAAATAGCGTCACAACACTATGAAAACAAAGAATTATACCAGATTTACCTATACTAAAATATTGAGGATATTTTCAAAAAATTAAGTAGCACATTAAAAATTATAAAAACTTTAAATATTGTTTAATTTGTTATTAAAAATATCTTTTCTGAAAATACTGTTTAAAATATATTATTTTTAAAATAATATGTTAATTTTCTCCTTCTCCCTCTAATACCAACTCCTGCCCTGAGTCTTAAGCTGAGAGAACTAATTATTGACATATTTCAGAAGAAGTAACTCAACTTTTTCTTTTTTCAATATTTTAGAAAATTTCCACAATTTAGACATTAAACTTTTGTTTTTAATTTATTTTTTAAACTTAAGCCTTTATTATTTATTATTTATTATTTTCATTAAATTGCTGTTTTAGGGTTTTTAATACTTTTATTGCTTTGATTTTTATTTTAAAATTTACAATTTCCTGAATTTGTAAATGAATTATATGAAACAAAAAATTCCGTAAGTTCTACTATCAAAAATATCAAAAAAAAATCATAATACTTTTGTAATGATTATTTAATACGATTTTGAGAATATACAATGACTTATATAAGGTATTTAAGATAAATAACTTAACAAATTAAATATTAAAAATCAAAACATAAACTCAACTAAAATGATTTACAAATTCTTGCTAAAACAATGTTGTAGGCAATTAAAAGGTGGTCAAAAGACAATGTTGTAGGCAATTAAAATCATTAAATGTGTACAAATGAATTCGGAACATAAAGATCAAATCATAATTTCAAAAATTATATTTGTTTTTATTTATATTTTTAATTTTCTTTTTTAAATTTAGTAGAACTTTTATTTATTTTAGTTTCTTCTAGTTTTAAATTTTATATAAAAAGTCATTTTTGTTTTCATTTTTTGTTTTTATAATTTGATTTAATATCAAATAAATAAATATTATTGAATAATTTAATATATGAACAATATTTACTATGAACCTTAATTTAATATTATACATTTAATTAACTAAAATTAATTATTAATAAAAATATGAATATTCTAATTTTGTTTAACAATTATTAATAAAATAACATTCAGAATGGACATTTTTATTAACAAAATAAAAACGTCAAATGTTTTAATGAATATTTAATCTATAATTATCATAACCATAATTAAAATGTGATTAGTAATTTAAAACTTTGATAAAGATCATAAATGATAATTCCATCCATCCTTATGAATCGTCTAGGCCATCAAGTGGGATGAATAATTGCACATCAAAGAAAATGTGTTCGACTTTCCTTGGAAAATAAGTACTTACACCGTCAAAAGAGGAAAGGGGCAAGAAAATAACATATCATCGACTTTTCTGTTTTATTAGACGACTTGGGATCGATCTTTCTACACACGTGACATTGACTAATTCCAATCTAACTAAAAATTCTACTTTGGCCAGCTGTTCTGCAGATATAGATAAGTAAATGTAAGCTTCTCCTTCTCCAAAGCTTGCAATTCATTCCAAATAGCCCCATTCTCTTTGACTGTCACAATGAAGAATTTCAATAGGTATCTCCTACCGGTAGCCGTAGTTGTTCTTGAGGTCTTCCTACTGGTAGGACATCATAGTTGTATTGGGCACAAGCATGACTGCAATTCTTCTTGTGGCGATATATCTATTAGATTGCCATTTCGCTTGAGAACAGATCCTGAAGGTTGTGGTTACAAATCCTTTGAACTTTACTGTGAAGACAACCACAAAACGGTGCTGTACCTGTCTTCTTCTACAAAATATTATGTACGCGAAATCAATTACACAGGCTTTATTTTTCGAGTTGTGGACACCGGTATCCAAAAGGACAACTGCTCCTCACTTCCTCGCCATCCTCTAACAAGGAATCTATTACGCTCTTTGCATAGGTTTGAATTTCTTTCCTACTATGATGAGAACTTGGTTTTCGTGCGATGTATGAATCCAGTGGTTAGACATCAGGACGCTCTATTGGATGGTTATTATGTAGATAGTTCATCTTGCGTTAATGGATCGCATTATAATTATTCTTCCTCCCATTCTTTAAAGGGAGAATATTCCTATGTAGTCGTTGGTGGAGTTCAAGTATCAGATTTGGAGGATTCGTGCCGTGTAGAGAAGATAATGTTTCAACCAGCATCAAATAGAGAGAGTTTGCTAAGTTATAGAAACAACCTAACTTATAAAGACGTCCATGATTCTTTGCTGTTTGGCTTCCAGTTTTCTTTTTATTCATTTTGCTGCTATAATGAGGACATTTATAATCCTTGCAACTTTGAAGGAGATAGCCAACGTTGTTACGTTCCAACAGGTATGTTAATCCTCTTCTAAACTTTCACTCTTTTCTTTATTTTATCTCACATGCTTATCATTAGTTCAAATTGTAGCTATTACTATTTTCGTGTTTAAAATTTTAAAATACTATTCAATTGTTCATTTGTTGGTTGTGGGACTGGAGTCGGCATAGAGGACGAGGGTGCATTGGCGGTGGAGACAACGTCTACATTGCGTTCACCCGGCCTATATGAGCCCATGGCAAAAGCAGCCTGTGCTTCATCCAATGTTCGAAATCCCTTGAATCGAGCATTCGAAAATCCCTCAGTTGCTAATCTCACATCATCCCAATTGGTAAAAATACCAACTTCACGTCCAGCAAA
>JANVCQ010000001.1:26650867-26670026 GCA_025531925.1 Erythroxylum plowmanianum
CATAGTTGATATTAAGAAGAATTATTGAGAGTATATTAGGTAGTATGTATTTATTAGTTTACGTTCCATCCTAAACCTCCCGAATCGAAGGTTCCTTATTTTTACTGTTTAAGATGGAATGGATCGTAACATGAAACCCTCCGCTTCTATCCCAGTCCATTCCATTCCATTATGAAACCTTCAAACAAACGACGAAAGTGTGTTATGTTCCATCCTATCTCATTATTAACCCTCAAACCAAACAGAGCCTTAGCTCCGAGCTTTGCCCACTCCCATGTATTCCCGAACTTACCCTTATTCTCATTCTCTATTTACTACTCAAAGATGCCACCACCATAGCCAATTCCTTCTTCTGATCAGAAACCAAACCACCAACTGTTAATACTGATTTGGACCGGGACCCTCACCGGTCAGGTATTGTCCCCTTTTAGTCGCCAGATCCTTTAGTGAATCCTATCCTCTCTTGGGGGCATGCGGGAGTCGAACCTGTGACCTCAGGATTTTTGTTGGGTGCAAGATACCGTACCCAACCACACCAAATACCAATGTGTGTGTTTATAGAAAGAGAGAGAAGAGGCACGGGTCTTTGGAAACGAAGCAGACCAACCATGCGATGCTCTAGGGAGAACGACAGCAAGTGAAGTGTACTCAAGATTACTGATCACAACAAAATTGAAAATGAAAGTGGGGGATTTGTATTCGTTACATTACATTACATATGGTTTAGTAAAGTTAAGGTGGAAACGGAAGAGAAGTGAACGGAACGTGTCACTTCTCTTCCGTTTCCACCTTTTAGGAACGGACAATCTACCTTTAGGAGTAGCAGCACTACACCGCAGATCTTCATTTCATTTTGTTTAACAAAGAATATAATTATATAAAATATCTCATTTTATCTTTTTGTTATATTTGTGTAATTTATATTCCATGTTTTTATTTTAGTTTATTGTCAATTGATAATTTAACTTTTATAAAAATCAAACCGTCGATAAAACAAAAGTTTTAAGGTTTAGAAGAATCAACCGGCATTAGATTGTTATAAAATAAATTAAAAATTGAATCAAATTAAAGAATTTAAAATATAATTAAAAATTTCTCCTTATTTATCGAAAAATTTTGAAGTTTAGTCGAAAACAGATATTATGATAGACCACGAAGAAGTTCCAGATTGCCTATCAAAAATAGGAAATATTTTTGACTGTTACTGATATTTTTTCATGCTTAATCATTAGTCACGTGCTGTTGAGATATTTCAGCAATAGGTGCATGGCCATGCATGGGTACTCTGTTTGCCCCTGTTTTGTGAATGAAGAACAGAGGTGGTTGGAGTTGCTGGAAAATGCAACATGTAGACGTGGTCTTGGTTGTTGTGATTAAAGAAGACTTAGTCTTATTGGTAGAAGTTATTTTAGGAACCCATTACTTAGTCATGTTCAATTCTTAGAGTTCTGTTATGAGTCCATTACTTAATCACGTTTAAATCGGTTTATTTCCTTTCCTTGTATAAAGGTGGGCGTGGCCCATTATTTGTTGCCTTTAGAATAGGTGTGAATTTTCATTCATTTCTTTCCTATTTATTCTTTGTAATAGCAGCAGATTAAAAAAAAAACGAAAATACATCTAACTTCTCATTTTTTTGAGAACTAATCCCTTTGGCTTTGACTGGGACCTATCATATTATTAAATGAACGTTAATTGATTTATTAATTTATAAAAATTGACTGATTAATTAATAAGTTGATCGATTTTTTCAATAAGAGTTATTAAAGTATATCGAACTGAAAAATTAAACAGTGTAAGATTTTAGAGTTAAACTGTTAAACCGGTTACATTTTTTTAATTACCGAAGTTATTCTTAAAAATTTTAGTCTATTAGTTTTAATTTTTTAATTCGAACTGAGTCTTTCAAATTCAAAATTTTTAAAATTTTAAAACGTAAATTTAAATACGATTTGAAATTCAATTAATTCAAAATTTATTCATTAATTTAGAATTAATGCTTGCAACATCTTAGATAAGTAATGGATGGTCACAAGATTGAACATGTAATAATAATACTCATGAAACAGAACAAAACAAACATAGGTGGTCTTAATCAGAACTGAGTGACCTGTGACCAAGGAAGCTTTAAATTCAGTATAAAGGTGTGGTTCTGTTTGGCCTAATTTAGGGTCAGGTTTTATTACATCAGCAAAATTGTTGGAACCAAAACACTGACTAAAGACTAATGATTAAAGACTAAAGAGTAAAGAGTAAAGAGTAAAGAGTGGTCCTAATAATAACATGATTCTTCTTCTTCTTTTGCTTTTTTTTTATTATAAGAAATTTTCTGTTATATATTTTTTGTTGTAAAAAAATTTAATTTGCTAATTTTTAATTTAATTAATTTTAATAAACCTTTATATTAATTATCAACCACTTTATTAATTAACTAACAACTTATGTAAACTAATTAATTTTTATTTAATAGTGTATTTCCTTAATTAAATTTCAAATTCATGATAAATAAGAATAGTTTCTTTTTAATATTATTTCAATTTTTTAATTTTATTTAATCTTTATTACATATTAATTTTATGATAGCATAATATCGATTGGACCTTTAAATTTTAAATCTTTTATTTCATCAATTTACTTTTTTTCAATTTTTAAAATATTGCATAAAGTAGAAAGAATATATTATCAGCAATAATAGAATATAACATTTATTTTTCTAAAACAGTAACTTATATATTTTGACAAGAGCTACAACAGCAACAATAACAACACCTAATAAAAGTGGGGTTACATTTTGTTAAAGATTAAATAATTACATTTAGTATTTAATTATAAATTATTGATTTATTAAATAATGTATCATAACAATATAATTTGTAAGATGCTAAGTGAATTTAAGAACATAATTAATATGTGCACATAAAACATAGGGGTTATGGTTTGGCCTTATAAATTGAAATAAAAGTAGAAGTATTGGTAAAAAAAAACTTAAATTATAAAATTAAATAATTTAAAATATAATTAAAAGAAATTGTCATTAGTCATCGAAAAAATTAAAGTTTAATTTAAAAAAGATTATTAAATAAAATTAATTGATTTATTTTAATTTATAATAACTTATTAATTAAAAAAATTAACTAATTAATTAATAAATTGATCAGTTTTTAACAACAAAAGTTATTAAAACAAATCGATCCCAAAAATTAGAAAATAAAAACCGAATCGAAAAATTTGACAATTCAAAATTTGTATTGTTGAATCAACCGAATCGATTGAATTTTTGAATAATTGCTTAAATATCTTTACAAGCTACGTTACTTTGTATGGTCAATTGGGTTATATACATATACGGTAAATCTATATAATTATATTATGTTTATATACTATATATATTAAATAAATATTTAAGTTAAATATTGACTCTAAGGAGACGAATTGAAGAAAGTCAAGATATCTTTTATTGAGCGAGATCATGTTGAAGTTGAGTCCTTTCCTTATCAAAAAAAAAAAAAAAAACTTGATTGATGTGTTTTGGTCGAGACAACTTGTTTCTTTCGAACATGGACCCATGTAAATGATTACGCCTCGTTAATTACCCACTAATCACATTTAACGACACAAGATTAAAGCAAAAGTGTTTGTTCCCCAAGTGTTTGGTATTAATTAAACTAATATTTTAAAAATCGAACCGAAATTTAAATTAATAAGAGAAAAATATTTAAAATTTAAAAAATTAAAATAGTATTAAACTACTTTCAAATAGACTAAAAATCAAATAAAATCATAAGATTTAAAATATGATTAAAAGAGATTGTTATTACTTATAGAAGAATTTTAAGTTTAATTAAAAAAGATTGCTAAATTAAATTAAATTGATTTATTTTAATTTATAAGAACTTATTAATTGAGAAAAATTAACCGATTAATTAATAAAATAATCAATTTTTAATAACAAGAGTTATTAAAATAAATATAATAAAAATTTAAAAATTCAACTAATCACTAAAATGATTTAATATTTTTACCGTAGAAATTAGTTGAATTTTTCAATTATTGAATTAAATTATTTTCAATCTTTTGATATGTACTTTAAATAATTATTAAATATTCTAAAATATTCAGAATATTTTTTAAAAATTAAGTAACACGTTAAAAATGATTAAGAATTTTAAGTATTTTTAATTTATTATTAAAACTCTTTTCTGAAAATACTGTTTAAAATATATTATTTTTTGAAATAATAGGTTAATTTTCTCCTTCTCCCTCTATTATTTTTCATTAAATTTCTGTTTTAGTGTTTTTTTTTAATAGTTTCATTGTTTTCATTTTTATTTTAAAATTTACAATTTCCTGAATTTGTAAATGAATTATATGAAACCAAAAATTCTGTAAGTTCTACTATTAAAAATATAAAAAATCATAATACTTTTTTTAATGGTTATTTAATACCATTTTGCGAATATACATTGACTTATATAAGGTATTTAAGATAAATAACTTAACAAATTAATTATTCAAAATCAAAACATAAACTCAACTGAAAGGATTTACAAATTCTTGCTAAAACAAATATGTCCTTTTACGCGAAATCCTTAACTACACGGGTTGGAGCACCTTGTTTTAGTTAAAATATTCTAATTATATTTTATTTAATTTTATTCACATATTTATATGAACTTACATAATAAAAATTGCTTGACACAGCTATAAGAATTGTTCCCAAACTACACTCCCAGCTCTCATTAAACAATTCTTCGTCGCCGCTGCACCACTTTTCTCACTGGGATTACACAATGAGCCAATTTCGATAGAGATTATAAAAATTCAATTATAATTTTTTTTAATAATTTTTAAGGTACGATGTTCTTATTATATTTAATGTGGACTGGACACATTCCAAACCAAAAAAATGACTATTTCACTTGTGATGCATAATGTAAATGATATAATTAAGGTTTGACCATATTGAGAAACAATTGATTATAGCTGGCAAACGGCCATGGTCAACCAATATAAGTGTCACGCACACTATATAAGAAGAATTTTTTAGCTCATACATAAATATATTTTATTATTGTAAAAAGTATAATTTAAGAAAAACACAAACCCTGCATTTAGCGAGATTTTAATGGGTCATTGTTTAGGATGACAATGTGCCAGTTATTTAAAATAATTTTTTAAAATTAAAAGTGAAAATAATATTTTATTAAATTAAATTCAGGTCTGAATTATTCAAACTGAGGTGTAATTGAAATCACTTGAATTTAAGCTCATGATCCGACGTATAATCATCTCTATTGTTCTCGTTTATAATTTAAGAAAAAATTTAATTACTATTTCTCAAGTAAATGTTCACCAAAAGTCTTATATTATTATGCTCAAGTGAAGTGAACTTGAGCATAACAAGATCTTATTAGTGATTATGGCTGCTTTACATGGTCGAATGATCTATCACTTATAGAATCATACTCTAAATCAAAACTTTTCGAATTTTACTTCGAATATTAATCTGAGCTTTTCAAACTTTACTTCGAATACTTTTTACATTATTGTTGATCACTTCAGACTATTACTTGGATCGCTTGAATTGTTATTGTCAATTAACTTAGTTTTATTGTGAAATGCTCTGTTAAGAACCTGCACGCAGGACAATGGCATAGGCAATTAAAATCATTAAATGTGTACAAATAAATTATATGAATTGTTTATATAATTTATTTTTCAAAAAATTATATGAATTGTTTTTATTTATATTTTTAGTTTTCTTTTTTCAAATTTAGTAAAAAAATTGTTAATTTAATTTTTTGTTTTAGTTTCTTGCAGTTTTAAATTTTATGAAAATTATAAAAAGTAATTTTTTGTTTTTTATAATTTGGTTCAATATCAAATAAATATATATTATTTAATAATTTAATATTAATTAATAATATTTATTATGAATCTTAATTTAATATTATAAATTTAATTAACTAAAAATATAAATAATCTAATTTTTAACAATTATTAATAAATATAAGTAATTTATAATATCTTCAAAAAATATATATTTCAAATAAAATTTATTTAAAATAAAATTTAGTTTGAAATAAATATTAATTTTAATAAAATAACATAAATTTACTAATAATTAACTAGTAAATATTATATAAGAGATTAAAATAAATTTAATTAATTAAAACTAATTTATTTTTAAATTTTGTCTTATATATAATTGTCATCAATAATAAAAATATAACTACAAACAAACAAGTTTTATTTTTATTTGAAAGAAAAATATTAACTAAAAATAAAAAAATTAAAATTAAAATTAAAAAATTTGTTTTTAATTATTTGATAATTTATTGACTTATTTTATGAATCGCTTATTAAAATTAAATACGAGATCCATAAATTCTTAAGTAAATCTTTTGTAACGGTAAGTTTCTGATTCAATTGTTTTTATATACTTGTAATGCAACGTGACATTATTTATGACATTAAATCTTAAAATCCAAATATAGTCTTTAAAAAGAGTATACATATTTTTTATTATTTATTATATAGAAGTTGTATAATGTTTACTATATTAATATAGAATAAATAGAAAATAAAGTTAATGTTTTGCAAAGTGAGTTTTGGGGTTTGTAAGAGGAGCTTAGTTTTTGTAGCAATAAAAGACAACAAAAGTAAAACAGAGAGATATTGAAAACTCAAGAAGATAATTTATTCTCTGCCCAAAACCATTTACAACAGTTCCTTTATATAGAACATTAAAATAACTAACCAATGCAAGTGACTCCAAGAATGAAGGAACAACTTAATCACAATCTTAATAAACTTGACCACAGGTAAGCTTAAACACTATCTTTGACTCCTAAATAGTAGAAACAAACATGACTCCACTAACAACCCTAAACAAACTGTTGTTAACATTCCCTCCCTTAAACTGAAAAAGGAATATTCAGTTTAATTTGCAAACTCTAAGTAAATCTCGCAACTTCAAAAATGATGCTAACTGCAGGGGCTTTGTAAACATGTCTGCAAGTTGCTCTTCACTTCTACAATAAATGAGGCTGATTTTCTCATCTTTGGTGAGATCACCTAAGAAGTGATATTTGACATCTATATGCTTACTTCTCCCATGTGGGACTGAATTATTTGAGAGACTAATTGCTGAGCTGTTATCACAAAAATAGGCGTGGATCCTTCTTGTTTGAAATGAAGCTCTTCAAGAATATTCCTCAGCCAAATGGCTTGACATGTGCACGATGTTGTAGCGACAAACTCCACTTCTGTGCTCGATAGCATAACAATTGGTTGTTTCTTTGAAGACCACGAAATAGCTCCTGAACCCAATGTAAAGACATATTCGGATGTGCTTTTTCTGTCGTTCGGATCTCCAGCATAGTCATTGTCTGTATAGCCTACCAAATCTCCCATTGCTGTCTTCTTGTAAAATACTCCAATGTCACTGGTGCCTTTCAAGCATCGAAAAATCCCCTTGGCTGCTTGAAAATGTACTTCTTTTGGACACTCCATAAACCTACTAAAGAGACTTACTGCATGCATTATATCAGGTCTTGTTGCTGTCAAATACATTAAACTTCCAACAATTGGCTTGTACAAAGTGTTGTCCACCATTCTTCCTTCAGGTTCCTTTACGAGCTTCAAACCTTTCTCCATTGGTGTGCTCACATAATTGCAATTCTTCATTTTGAACCTGTCTAGAATTGTTGAAATTTAAAACCAAAAACTAACAAAAATATAGTAAAATAGGAAAGAGATAATGCAAGAGACAATTTATTGATTGGTGCTAATTACATTGACGTTGAAAGCCTAAATATATAGGCAATGAAATAGCAAACCTAGCTAATATTAAGATAAAATAAATCAAATTCAAAAGTTTAAATCCTAACTAGATAATAACTTTATCTTAATAGATAAAATTTTACCTTTTAATAAATATCTTTTCTTTAAGCAAAATCTTTAATTTTAACTTTGAATCAATCTTTTTAACATTCTCCCTTGATTCAAAGTTGCAGAAAATTCAAACGCTATGGAACACATCTCTCCAAATTTCTTATTTGTGAAGCACTTGTCTTCACTGTATGATGCACTTTCTCATTATCTCTCCAAATTTTTTATTTATGAAGCACTTTTCTTTACTATATGATGCACTTTCTCATCATCTCACCAAATTTTTTATTTGTGAAGCACTTTAAAGAAAAAAAGATGAATAAGATGAGATAGGATAAAGAGTAACACTCCCATGCTATCTTATTATTAAACTTGGTTGCCTTATATAGGTAAAATACAAAAAATTAAAATCTATTCTAAGATAAGATTAAAGATAATATAAGATCTATTCTAAGATAGTCTAAGACCTATTCTAGAGGAATTTTAACAAATTTTAAAATTTTGAATTAATTCTCAATATTCCCTCTTAATTCAAAATTTTAAGGATGAAGCACTTCTCTCCTAATCTTCAGAATCTTATGTGAAGCACTTCTCTTCACTAATTCCCATTGATGCCCTTCTCATCAACCTATAATTATTGAAGCACGTCTCTCTAAACACATCTTGGTGCACTTCTCACCAAAAAATTTAAAAAAAGAGTTTCTTCACTATATGATGCACTTTCTCATCATCTTACCATTGTTAATGCACTTTCTCATCATCTTACTATTGTTGAGCACTTCTCTTAACTAATTCAAAAAACAAAAGAGTTTCTTCTTCAACCACTTCCACCAAATTTGCATGTTCTTCTTTTTTAAATCTGCAATTCAAACGCTATGGAACACATCTCTCCAAATTTCTTATTTGTGAAGCACTTGTCTTCACTGTATGATGCACTTTCTCATCATCTCTCCAAATTTTTTATTTTTGAAGCACTTTTCTTTACTATTGATGCACTTTCTCATCATCTCTCCAAATTTCTTATTTGCGAAGCACTTCTCTTCACTGTATGATGTACTTTTTCATCATTCCTCCAAATTTCTTATTTGCGAAGCACTTCTCTTCACTGTATGATGCACTTTCTCATCATCCCTCTAAATTTTTTATTTGTGAAGCACTTCTCTTTACTGTATGATGCACTTTCTCATCATCTCTCTAAATTTTTTATTTGTGAACCTCTTGGCTGCTTAAAAATGTACTTGTTTTGGACACTCCATAAACCTGCTAATGAGACTTACTGCATGCATTATATTAGGTCTTGTTACTGTCAAATAAATTAAACTTCCAACAATTGGCTTGTACAAAGTGTTGTCCACCATTCTTCCTTCAGGTTCCTTTATGAGCTTCAAACCTTTCTCCATTGGTGTGCTCACAGAATTGCAATTCTTCATTTTTAACCTGTCTAGAATATCATGTATGTATTTCTTCTATGAAATAAAGATTCCTGTAGCAGATTGTTTCACTTCTATACCAAGAAAATAATGCATCATACCAAGATCTGTCATATCAAACTCGGCCTTCATGGAGATTTTAAAATTTTCAATCATAAGCATATCATTTCCAGTATAAATCAAGTCATCCACATATAAACATACTATCAAAAATTTTCTTCTAACTTTCTTAATGTAGAGAGTATGTTCATATGGACATTTTAAAAATCCCTCCTTTGAAAAATAAGCATCTATACGACTATACCAAGCTCTTGGTGCTTGTTTAAGTCCATATAAAGCTATTCTCATTTTGTATACCTTATTCTCATAGCCCAATTTTACATATCCAGGAGATTGATCAATAAATACCTTTTCTTGGAGCTCCCCATGTAAAAATGTTGACTTGATATCAAGTTGGAAGATAGGCCATGCATTTTGAGCAGCCAATGAGATCACCAACCTTATAGTATCTAATCTTGCCACTGGAACAAACACCTCTTCGTAGTCAACACCGTGCTCTTGTTTATAGCCTTTCACCACCAAGTGAGCTTTATACTTGTCAACTTCATCGTTTTCTTTCAGCTTTGTCTTGTAGATTCATTTGACACCAATAGTTTTCTGATTTGCTGGAAGATCAGTCAACTCCCAAGTGTTATTTCTTTAAATTGTTCTAATCTCATTATCCATCGCTTGCTACCACTTTGCATCTTTAACGGCATCTTTAAAGGCTATAGGGTCACAATCTGAAAATAAAGCAAAGTTAGTAGCTGAATTTTCAATTTGACCAGTCCCATATACCTCATAGTCTTCCATCCACATAGGTGCACTTCTCCTACATTGTGAGCGTCCAACATTTGGTTGAGCATCGTTTGATAAATGTGCTATTGGACTTGATGAATCTCCTACTTCTGCATTAGTTTCCAATGGCTGTGGTTCTACTTCTTTATCATCGAATGTTGTTGGAATCTGTTGGTAAAGGCCATCACTACTCCAATCCCAAGTTGCTTCTTAATTGAAAATAACATCTCGGCTAATAACAATTTTCTTGGTGATAGGATTGAATAATTTGTAAGCTTTTGACTCTTCACTAATACCAAGAAAATTGCATTTTTGCCCTTTATCATCCAACTTTTTCCTTGTAGCATCTGGAATGTGGGCATAAGCAATACACCCAAAATTTCTAAAGTAAGCCAATGTTGGTCTGCGTCCACTCCAAGCCTCACGGGGAGTCATATTTCGAACAGAAAGTATAGGGCTTCTATTCAAAATATGAGTGCTTCAACGAATTGCTTCTAGCCAAAAAATTTTCGGCAAGCCACTTCTTGTCAAAAGACTACGCACCATATTAAGAATTATGCTATTTTTTCACTCACACACACCGTTTTATTAAAACGTATGAGCTGTTGTAAGTTGTCTTCTGATTTCATGTTTCTCACAAAAATCTGCAAATTCTCGTGAGTTATATTCACCGCCACAATCAGTGTGAAAACTTTTAATTGGACAACCCATTTCTTTTTCAACAAATGCCTTAAACTTCTTAAAGGTTTCAAAGGCCTCAGTTTTCTCCTTCAAGAAGTAAGTCCATGTGTTTATGCTAAAATCATCAATGAACGAAATGGAATAACGTTTACCTCCATTGGATGTAGGATTTATGGGACCACAAATATCAGAGTGAACTAGTTCCAACACCTTCTTTGCTCTCCAAGTTTTGCCTGTTGGAAATGGATCACGATGTTGTTTGCTAACAACATACTCTTCACATACTTCATCCGAAGGTTCAAATTGTGGAAGACCCAACACCATTTTTTTTGTGTTGTAACATTTTCAAGCCTCCAAAATTTAATCGTCCATATTGAAAATGCCATAACCAAGCATCATCCTTCACTTTTGTAGAAAAACAAGAATGAGATGTGTTGAGAAGTTGAAAAGAGAACAATCTGTTTGTTGACATATTAATTTGAGCAATTAAGCCCAATTTTGAACCTCAAATTTGAAAAACTCCAGCTTCGATCATAACCTCATATCCCTTTTCTTGAAGTTGTCCAACACTGAGCAAATTTGTCTTCAAATCTGGAACGTAGAAGACATTATTGATAGTATGAATGGAATTATCTTTCGCAGAAACTTGTACCTTCCCTTTTCCCATGACAGAGACGGTGGAAGCATCTCCAAATTTCACAGTATCATGAAATGATTCATCCAACTCGAAGAAAGCTGATTTGTTGCCATACATGTGATTGCTATAACCGGTATCAAGATACCATAAATTTAAGGAAAACTTTTCTTTGGGATGACATGCCATCGAAAGAGAAACCTCTTCTTCTTTTTCTGCTTCTTCCTTCTCTGTAAAGTTAGATCTTCCACCAATTTTTTTTAAAATTAGTATGGCATTCGGAATGATAATGACCATACCGATGGCACTCGAAGCATTCCATTTGAGACTTGTCGCGTTTTTTCTCTTTTTTTTTTAAATCACCAGTTTTATTTCTCTCATTTTTGTATTGCCAGTTCTTTCCCTTCCATTTGCCTTTTTCATGATTAGCTCCTTTCGAAAATGTTGTTGCCTTTAAAGCTTGCTCCTTTTTGTCTTGCTAGTGTAATTTCTGTTCATGAACCAATAAAGAGCCTTGCAATTCGTCAATAGAAAGTTCATCTGTATCGTTAGATTCCTTAATTGAACAAACAATATAATTGAATTTGTTGTCATAGAGCGAAGAATCTTCTCAATAATAGTAACATCTTCTAGTCTTTCACCATGAATCCGCATCTTATTTGCAATAGCCATTGTTCTTGAGAAGTAATCAGTAATTGATTCTCTTGCATTCATGCGTAACGTTTCGAACTCTGCACGATGAGCTTGGAGCTGTGCTTGTTTTGGGTTCATTGTCCCTTGATACTTTTTCTTCATGAAATCTCAAATCTGCTTGGAAGTTTCTTTGCAAAGAATGGTTTCCAAGATTAAACGATCAATGGCTTGAAACAAATAATTCTTTGCTTTGAGATCCTTCAACTTCAGCGTTTCTATTTTTGCCCTTTGTGCATCTGACACTGCTGTGTCTCTGGCTGATTCTGGTATGCCATCCGAAACCACTTGCCAGTATTTCTTTGATCTCAAAAAATTCTCCATCAACATGTTCCAATGATCATAGTGACCATCAAAACGAGGAATGGCCGGTTGCACAAATTTTTTTGAAGCCATTGTTGTTTGCTGCTGCAAAAAGAAAACGACTAGGCTCTCTTCACTTCACCAAGTTCTGATACCAATTGTAGCAATAAAAGACAACAAAAGTAAAGCAGAGAGGTATTGAAAACTCAAGAAGATACTTTATTCTCTGCCCAAAACCATTTACAACAGTTCCTTTATATAGAAAATTAAAATAACTAACCAATGCAAATGACTCGAAGAACGAAGGAAACAACTTAATCACAATCTTAACAAACTTAACCACATATAAGCTTAAACACTATCTTTGACTCCTACATGGTAGAAACAAACATGGCTCCACTAACAACCTTAAACAAATGTTGTTAACAGTTTTCTTATCCATTCAGTTTCGAGGAGACCTATAAACGATAATAGGAGTAGAATCTAAGGTCTCATGGGCCTAATGTAAGTGAACAAAAGTCAATATTTTTTAGATCAATTTATGGCTAAAATATATTTAACCCTATGTATTTTATCCTTTAGTACGTTATGCCCCCTTTTATTTTAAAAATATATTTATTATCTCCTTTAACCATCAGTTAAAAGATTTTAGAATTCAAAAAGACTTTTTTTTACCAATGTACTACAATGAAATCACTGTAATTGTACATGTTGCATTTTTTAAGGCAAAAATACGGTTAACTAAAATAGATTAAGCCCCTATCTTTCTATTTTAAAATAGACTTATTATTTCCTTTAATCATCAATCAAAAAAGTTTAGAATTCAAAAAGACTTTTTTACCTAATGATATCACTATAATTGTACATGTTGCATTTTTTCAAACAAAAATACAGTTAACTAAAATATGTTAAGCTCCTATTTTTTTGCTTTATTTTATTATGCCCTCTATTTCAAAAATAAAAATTATTTTAAGCTTGGATTACATTTTGACCATTAATAAATAAGAAGGAAAAATAATTAAAATATCATTGTCTTCACAATTGTACTTTATGATCATTAATTTAAGAAAAATTAAAGAAAAAAAAATTTTTATGAAACAAAAACAAATAAAAAACTCGGGGTAATTTAGGCAACTCGTAATCTTTTTGGGCCACGTAGGTAACCTAGAATAGAAATTTGGTTCTTTTTTATTTAAAAAATTAGGTTTGCCATTTTGGAAATATTATACTTGTTATGATGCTTGATGACCAGGAACTGAAGTAAGCTTCTGAATTTTTTTATATATACTTTGGACGGAAGACCATATAGATGACAATAAGGATTATAATTAAGAACTTCAACCAACTAAATGAGCATAACAAAACACTAGTAGACTACTCGTATTCAGTTAGGACTCTGGTGAAGGGTAGTTGGTTTGTTGACCTTCCAAGTTTATAAATACAAAATTAGAAAATATGAGATCTTGATGAACTCCGAATTCAAATGATGATCAATACTGTGATAAAATTGAATTTAGCGAAAAATGTTTGACTTTTTCTCTAACAGAAGTCCTACGCCGTGATTTAAAATTAACAAATCTGAAGATTACCTTAATTTAAATATAAGTATACTAACTAGAGATTATAATTTTAATTCAAACTTGATTTAAAGTGAATAAATTAAGTTTGAATTAATCTTATTATATATTAGAGACTAATTATAATTCATTCTTAAGGTCAAACTCATCGATTAGAGCAAATTCGGATCATGCTTTCTAAGTTAACCAAATTTTCGATCGGGTTTAAACTACATGCAAAGAACTTAAAATTATAATATGTTGAATTAGAATATCAATAATTTAATTATGTATGCAGCTTCCTAAATTAATCTTTGAGAAATTGAAAGACCAACAGACTTGGTTTGCTTTTAATCGTAACTGATAAAAAAAAAAAAAAACAAGCCCTTGGAAGCCCACTTGATAGCTATCTAAGAAGCCCTGTTGAGAACACCTAAGTTGCTCAACAAGTTAGGCACAAAAATTGAAATGAGAATACTCCACTTGATAGCTATCTACGAAGCCCTATTAAGAACACCTAAGCTGCTCAACAAACAACGCGCCCTCAGCTAAACTCTTAACCAATCTAAGTTCTTGCACAATCTTACACATAAGAGTGTTAAATTTTACACTTCCCCCCCCCCCCCGCAAAAAAAAAGAGGATAAAAATATTCAATAAATTATTTATTTTTTGAGTTTATAGTTCCCTCAGACTTAAAACAAAATTATACAAATGTTAAAATTTTAAACCGGTTAATTTTTTTTGTTTAGTTTTCAACTTTTTAGTTTAATTTATTTTAATAATTCTCATTGTTAAAAATCAATTAGTTTATTAATTAATTTATTTTTTTGTTAAATAAAGAGTATAATTATATAATTATATAATTTTTATGGTCCAAAAATCTTCATTTCATTTTGTTAAATAAAGAGTATAATTATATAAAATATCACATTTTATCTTTTTGTTATATTTGTGTAGTTTATATCCATGCTTTTATTTTAATTTATTGTCAATTGATAATTTAACTTTGATAAAAATCAAACTAGAAGTTAAATCAGTAAAACAAAAATTTTAAGGTTTAAAATGATCAATCGGTATTAAACCATCATAAAATCGATTAAAGATTAAATAAAATTAAAGAATTTAAAATATATTCAAAAAATTTCCTTATTTATCAAAAAATTTTGAAGCTTAATTGCCAAAAGAGATTGTTAAATAAATGTTAATTGATTTGTTTTGATTTATAAAAATTAACTGATTAATTAATAAATTGATTGATTTTTAACAACAATAGTTGTTGTTATCATCATCATCATCATCAGAAAATTTGTCTTATATTTTTATTGTAAATTTTTTTAATTTTTTAATTTAATTAATTTAATAAACCTTTATATTAATAATCAGCCAGTTTATTAATTAACTAACAACTTATGTAAAATAATTGATTTTTATTTAATAATGCCTTCCTTAATTAATTTAAAATTTATGATAAATAAGAATAGTCTCTTTTTAATATTATTTCAAAATTTTAGTTTTATTTAATCTTTATTACATATCAATTTTATTATAGTATAATACCAATTGTACCTTTAATTCTTAAATCTTTTATTTTATCAATTTAATTTTTTATTCAAAATTTAAAATATTACATAAAGCTGATAGAATATATTATCCGCAATAATAGAATATGACAATTCTTTTTTCCTAAAATAGTAGCTTACATATATTTGTAAGAGCTATAACAACAACAATAACAACATCTAATAAAAGTTGGGCTATATTTTGTTAAAGATTCAATAATTTAATTTATATTTAATTATAAATTATTGATTTATTAAATATTTTATTCATAATAATATAATTTGTAAGATGCTAAGAGCATTTAAAAATATAGTTAATATGTGCACATAAAAGATAAGGTCAGTTTATAAGAATTTATTAATTGACAAAAATTGTAAGTTTTTAATCACAAGAGTTATTAAAATAAATCAAACTAGAAATTTAAAAATTCAACTAAAATATTAAACGATTTAATGTTTTTACAGTCAAATTTTTTAATAATTGAAATAAATTATTTTCAATCATTTGATTTGTACTTTAATTCATTATTAGAAATTTTAAAAATTTTTAATTGTTTAGTTAAAAATAGCCTCACTGGGACTACGAAAACAAAGAATTATACCAGACTTACCTAAACCAAAATGTTGAGGATATTTTTTAAAAAATTAAGTAACACATTAAAAATTATTAAAAATTTAAGTATTTTTAATTTATTATTAAAAATATCTTTTCTGGAAAATATATTATTTTTAATTAATTTTAATACTTAAGCCTTTATTTCAAATTCATTAAGCGTACATTTACAATTCTAATCATTTATTATTTATTATTTTCATTAAATTTCTGTTTTAGGGTTTTTTAATACTTTCACTGTTTTGATTTTCATTTTAAAATTTACAATTTCCTGAATTTGTAAACGAATTATATGAAACCAAAAATTCCATAAGTTTTACTATTAAAAATATAAAAAATCATAATATTTTTTTTAATGATTATTTAATACCATTTTGAGAATATATAATGACTTAGATAAGGTATTTAAGATAAGTAACTTAACAAATTAAATATTCAAAATCAAAACATAAACTCAACTAAAATGATTTACAAATTCTTGCTAGAACAAATGTCCTATCATGCAAATCCTGAACTACATAGTCGAAGTACCTTGTTTCCGTTAAAATGTTTCAATTATGTGTCACTTAATTTTACCCACTTATTTATATGGGCTCATATAAATGTATCGATAGAATTTAATAAAATAAGGTAAAAATTGGCTAATAAAAAGTAGGACTTGTCCCAAACTACACTCCAAACTTTCATTAAGCAATTCTTCGATGCCACTGTACCATTTTTCTCACTGGGATTACATAAGGAGCCAATTTCGATGGAGATTTTGCGCTGAGGTTGATTCTCATAGTATTTCAATTTCAGAATAATCATTAAAATGTTAATTTTAATTTTAAATTGTTAATTTCATGATTGCATTGTATTTTTTTAAAAAAAGTGTTTGATAATCATCCAACAAAATGATGAGTCTTGGATCATGGAATCCATAATCTAAACGATACAATTGAGGTTTGACCATGTTAAGAAACATGTGATCGTAGCTGGCAAACTGCCATAGTCAACCAAACTAAGTGTCATGCACACGTGTGAGTTTATATATAAACATATTTTATTATTGTAAGAAGTATATTTTAAGAAAAAATTTAATCACTGTTTGAAGTATTGTAATCTTTTTAAATCGAATGTTCACGTAAATATTATGCATGTCACTTTTAGCTTGATTCAGTCCCATTTTAACCCGGATTGACTTGATCACAAGGAAGTCATGGGTTAAAAATGGTCGAATCAATTGGGCCATTAAAAACAACATCGTTCCGTCAAAAATGACAATTTTGACCTCTTTTTTAAAAATAAGATGGGTTACATCTGTGGCCCGTTGGGCCATACAGGGCCACAGGTCGATCAATCCGTGATCTGGTTGGGCCACAAGTTGACCAATCCTTGCCCGTCGGGTCACAAACTAGACTAGGGACGGCTTGGCCCCAGCTTGATGCATTGATATTCCTAATAAATATTCCATTTAAAAGAACATCATTAAATTATGCTAAAATTAATTTTAAATTAAGAGAATAAAATAATTGCAAGGGTGAGATCATAACAAGAAGATATTTATTATAGTCAAATAGTAAATTTATACAAATAATATATTTATTTTGATTTGATGATATTTTCTTATAATTTTTAAGGTACGATGTTCTTATCATATTTAATGTGGAGTAGACACATTCCAAACGAAAAATAACTATTTCACTTGTGATGCATAACCTAAGTGATACAATTAAGATTTGGCCATATTAAAAAACATTTGATTATAACTGGCAAACTGTCATAGTCAACCAAATTAAGTGTCACACACACTATATAACAAGAATATTTTAGCTATATTTTATTATTGTAAGAATTATAGTTTAAGAAAAACCCAAACTTCGCGTTTAGCGAGATTTTGCTGGGTCGTTATTTAGGGATAATAATAGACCGGTCATTTAAAATAATTTTTAAAATTACAAGTGAAAAATATTTTTTTGATTGGGCTTAAGTCTGAAATTTTCATACCCAAGTGTAATAGAAAACACCTGAATCTAAGTCCATGAGCCAATCCATTGTCATCATCACCACAATTTATAATTTAAGAAAAAATTTAGTTACAATTCTCAGGTGAATGTTCCCCAAAAATCTTCTATTTAAAATAACAATATCATTTTAGAAAATTATACTAA
Source organism: Erythroxylum plowmanianum (assembly GCA_025531925.1). Taxonomy (NCBI): domain Eukaryota; kingdom Viridiplantae; phylum Streptophyta; class Magnoliopsida; order Malpighiales; family Erythroxylaceae; genus Erythroxylum; species Erythroxylum plowmanianum. The sequence continues at coordinate 26,669,215 of JANVCQ010000001.1, forward strand.
AATTAATTTTAAATTAAGATATTAAAATAATTGCAAAGATAGTATTATAATAAGAAGATATTTATTAGTAGTCAAATAGTAAATATATTCAAATAATAAAAATACATGTATTATATTTTGTTTTGATTCAATAATATTTTCTCATAATTTTTTGAGTAAATTGAGATAATACTATTTTTATGATTAATTATTTAAAAAGTATGATGATTAAATCGGGAACAAATCTTCTGTATCTATAAATTTGTTCCCTTTGCTTCCGTTAGATCTCAACTATCTAATTTATTACATTAGATGATTGAGATCAAAGAAAAACTGAGAAGAACTGACTGATGGAACCAACAATATCCACAGCGGAAGCAACTTAAAATCAAAAATATACATATAGGCAAACCAATCATAAGAATCAAAACAAGACAAACCTGGATCTTCTTTCTACAAAAATTTATTTACGCAAGTCTTTTTATCCGTACAGTCTTCTGTCGTGTACCCTCGTTTCTGAGTGGGCAGAAAGAATGTATCATGTATTTTCAGAGAGTTTCTCAAGAGAGTTTCTATTTTCTCTCTATGTTTCTAATAGATACCTTGTTAGACCCTGTTTTAATTGCTTAAATTGTTTAATTGGTTCTTTATGCTTGATTGATGGCTTAAATTTTTTATATATAGAATTGGTCTTTAATTAGAATCTAAGAAATAGAAATTGAATTTGAATTGAGGTAGTAGGTGAAGTGGGATTATTATGATAAGTGAGTATTAAATGTAAGTTAGAGGGAGTAGTTAGTTGTCTTAAATGAATGGAAGAGTTGGAATTAAGT
>JANVCQ010000001.1:26747555-26761438 GCA_025531925.1 Erythroxylum plowmanianum
TTACCCTTTAATTTCTCTCACATTCTAATTATACAGATTACATTTTTAAGACAATTCAACATGTAATTAATAAGAGTATATCAAACATTTTACTAGCTTTCTTAATAAATGTGCATCTTTTTAAAATGACATTTATTTTAAATAAGAGGGAGTAATAATTTAATCTATATGTTTTCACATTTTTATCAAAAAAAATGCAAAAAAAGAAGAAGTAGTGGCCACAAAGTGGAATTTAAGTCCCTCCTGGTGTACAACAGTTAAAATCTCTCTCTCACATTGTATAATCCGCTGCCCCCACAAAACAAAACCAGAAAAAACTGACGCCTCTCGCACAAATACGCACATTCATATATAATCCAACAGCTCTCCTCTTCTTCTCACGCTCTCTCGCTTGAGGCACAGAAATGGAGAGCGTGGCATTCCATTCTTTCTCCACCACAACCTCTTTCTCTGTCTCTACCCCTTCTCGCACTTCCTTGTTTCAGAGATCACCAAAGCCTTTCTCCAAATCCTCACCCTCCACTCCCTCTCTCCCCGCCCTCCGATCACCGTCTATCTTCTTTCCAAGACCCGTTCTTTTCTCTGCACTTCGCGCGCCGTTCAAAACCCATTTCCCGGTTCGAGCCACCTCCGAGAATTTCGATGCCTCAACGACGGAGACTGCTCCGGCGAGCCCAAATCTTCCTCCACAAGGAGCAAAGATTGTCCCTTTAATCATATCTCTGGCTATTGGCGTTGCGGTTCGATTCTTTGTTCCTAAACCCGTTGAGGTGACCCCACAAGCATGGCAATTGCTGGCAATTTTTTTGTCCACTATCGCTGGACTTGTTTTGAGTCCTTTGCCGGTTGGGGCATGGGCTTTTATTGGTCTTACAACCTCAGTTGTGACTAGAACTCTCAGCTTTTCCACTGCTTTTAGTGCGTTTACTAATGAGGTCATTTGGTTGATTGTGATCTCTTTCTTTTTCGCTCGTGGGTTTGTCAAGACAGGGTTGGGTGATAGGATTGCTACTTATTTTGTGAAATGGCTGGGGAAGAGCACTTTGGGATTGTCTTATGGATTGACCATTAGTGAGGCATTTATTGCTCCTGCCATGCCAAGTACTACTGCGAGAGCTGGTGGGGTGTTTTTGCCGATTATATCGTCATTGTCGTTGTCTGCTGGTAGCAAACCAGGGGACCCTTCTTCCAAGAAGCTTGGATCCTATCTTGTTCAGTCCCAATTCCAAGTTAGTGCTCTTTAGCAATTTACGAATGAGATTCTGTGAATGCTCCTCTAATTTGAATAGCTTCGTAATCTAGTTTAAATCTTGGTATTTAATGTGGTAAGAATGACTTTATTTTCCAGTTGTTGACTGATTGATTCACTTGTGCATCGATTAAAAAGGTGTAATATGACTGTTTGTTGGTGATCACTATTTGTGAGGTTGGTTTTTGAATTATGAGTTTGTAGATGAATTGTAGTTTTCAATCTAGAAACTTCCTCTGTGCATGGCTTCTTTGAGCTCCATTTTATGAGGAATTCCTTCTATTTGTGACTCTACACATTAATTTAAAACAAAAAGAACAGGTTTTACTAATGTTATTCTGCCACTAGTAGTTTTCCCCAATGCTAAAATTGAAAGTGCTGATCCTTCAAGCATTTTATATGGTGAGATGTGGTCTCAGACTTGTTTAGTCATTTGCATTACGGCCTGGATACAGAAGAACTATATTGAATGGTGAAATGTGCTAATAATAGATGCTAGATTCGTTTAGGGAATTGCACTTAGGATCTGGTAACAGAAGTACTATTCAGAATGTCCATCCTTATTTGAATTTGATCTCACTATGGAACTTATGGAACCAATGGAACAACATTCAGGGTAATTACTCCATTTTATTGCTAAATGCAAGAAGTGGGTTTTTATGAATTACAATATTGAAACTTTGATCAATTGAAGAAAAAAAAAATACTTTCTTGTTTGGTGCAACTGCCAATTCGTGTGTTGTTATCGAGAAGTTTTGCAATCATCACAATCTCTTGATGCATTACTTGTGCATAAACTTTGTTTTTTTTTTTTCTGATTTTGAATGTAAAGTATTTCATTAGTTGATACAACAATTCCTTACACTATATCATTTTATATAAGACTTCATAAGTTTCTTTTCGTCTTCCTGTTTTCTGTATTATTGTTAACTTTTGTGACTTTTATATGATTGTTTACAGTCTGCTGCAAACTCTAGTGCTCTTTTCTTAACTGCCGCAGCTCAAAACTTGCTATGTCTCAAATTAGCTGAGGAGCTTGGGGTGATAGTTTCAAATCCTTGGATTTATTGGTTCAAGGCTGCTAGCTTGCCAGCAATTATTGCTCTTCTTGCTACACCACTTATCTTATATAAACTTTATCCTCCTGAGACCAAAGATACTCCAGATGCCCCTGCCATTGCTACGAAGAAACTAATGCATATGGGTCCTGTGACAAGAAGTGAATGGGTTATGGTTGGTACAATGGTTCTTGCAGTTTCTTTATGGGTATTTGGGTAAGTCATATCTCATACATACTATCGTTGGGTTGAATTGAGCATGCATAATTTAAAGAACAGAGGTTGCATTTAGTTGGACCATTTATTTGACTTCCCTAATTTGATCTGTGCACGCCACCCTTCCAAATCAACTTATATCACCCCAAACTTGGTAATTCAATAGGAAATAGCTGTGTAATCAGCTTTCTTTGACTTTGCAGTATACTTCCTTACTGCCTCTTTTGACCTTTAGTTTTACAATTTCGTGCATTTTGGTTCCTAATGGTACTTAAAAGTCAAATGCCTAATGTAGCTTGGATCTACCAACTCTATGTGATGTTTTAAACTTTCTACCTATAATTTGCTAACTGGTATTTTTATCATGGCAATTGTAGTTTTCCAGGTTGGTGATTCTTGCAACTATGGGGTTGGGGAAGAAAATTTTTCTTGTTGGGACTCTTAACTATTTGATTACTTAATAGATGTATAGAATATCATCAAGTTATAAAAGCATGGAACCGATATTTTGCAATATGGACATATTTGGAATACAACATCCATGTAATTTTTGAGTGCGTGTTTGACACACTGATCACATAATTATTTTCTTATTAAATAGGCAACCGGATTATGTTTTTTAAAGAACGAAGGGGAATCATAATTAGCAGAATTTTGCTAATGCGGAAATAGAACATCGCAGCTGTCACTTTCTATGCATTTATGGGCTTCTAATATCTGATATTACTTGCATGTTGTGCAGGGATGCTGTTGGCATACCAAGTGTTGTAGCTGCAATGATTGGCTTATCACTACTCCTTCTTTTGGGGGTCCTTGATTGGGATGACTGCCTGAGTGAAAAATCAGCATGGGATACGTTGGCTTGGTTTGCTGTTTTAGTGGGCATGGCCGGCCAACTTACAAACCTTGGTATAGTGACATGGATGTCGAATAGTGTTGCCAGTTTGATTCAGTCACTCTCTTTGAGCTGGCCTGCAGCATTTGGTCTTCTTCAGGCGGCTTATTTCTTCATTCACTACCTATTTGCGAGTCAAACTGGACATGTCGGAGCTCTATACTCGGCATTTCTTGCCATGCAGATAGCAGCTGGGGTACCTGGAGTGCTTGCAGCTCTGGCTTTGGCTTATAATACAAATCTTTTTGGTTCTATTACACATTATAGCAGTGGCCAGGCAGCTGTATACTATGGAGGTCTGCCCTCTTTTCTTTAATGCTATGCATATAATCCTTCATGCTTTATATTATACAGCATTCTTTCGACGCTAAACCAATGTTAGCTCGTTAGCCCGGTTATTCCTTGCTTTCTATTTCCTTTTATAGATGGACATAGACGTGAGAAGAAGAAAGTTGGATCTCTCGCAACACTAATTGAATATCACATGACACTTTGATACTTGAATTCATTTTTTTCTTTTCCTTATAACTACTTCCAAATTGCTTCTTTTCATCCATTAATACATAGTGTTCCTGTATTTTTCTGGTACTCTGAGAACCCATCAGATGTTAACTTTTCATTTTTCAACAGCTGGATATATAGATCTCCCGGACGTATTCAAGATGGGATTCGTGATGGCTGTATGTAATGCCATCATCTGGGGAGTGGTAGGAACTTTTTGGTGGAAATTTTTGGGGCTCTACTGATTGCTGCTTTGCCATGTAAGTAAGAGTTTGAGATTCCATTACACAGGATGTCCCATTTCAAGGAACATTGAGTTATTTCAAAGGAAATCTTGAGTTTAGTGTTCAACTTCTTCATCAGATTTTCGTTGATAATGTGGATTGAATTCAACACATCAATGCCATTTCACTTCCTTTTGTCTCTGCTTTCCATGCCATGTTTATCTTCTGAGAATCTATCTAAAACCATATACTTCAAAACCCCTGGCCTTTGATTTCCAGTTTGCAAAGGCCAACAAGAGAATGTGTAGTAAATTGGCAGTACTCACTCATTGGACAGTGTATGGAACAAAACTTTTAACTAATAACAACAATTTAGTAAAAATCTTTATGATACGCCGATTTTAGAGAGATCTAGTAATACGTAATTTTATCTCTGATTATTCGAGAGATAGTTTCCGAAAAAACTTCTACTTAGTGGGGCCATAACAACATCAATAGTGACAAAACTGTTAAAAAAAGATGAAATATATATATAATTCCTATAAGATGAATGAACTCCTTTTCTTTTTTATAAGTTTTAATTCTATTATCAAATAGTAGAGTTTCATTACTTAAAAGAAAGATTCCTCGCTTAATACTTGTTTATCAAGTATTTTTCTGCAAGTTCTTAATAATCTTAATAATTGTTTCTGTATTCATTAATCTCTTATCTAATGATTATTATAGTGATTCAGTCTTCTTCAATTTCATTAGTATGAAACTAAGCATATATAATCTTTTATTAAATAATAGTAACCATCCATTTCTTCTATTTATTTTAAATTTTTAATGAAGTATAAAATTAATTACATGTTTTTATACATCCTAATTACACGCATTAAATAATTATAAACACTCTTGTAATAATAAGATTTCTAAATTTTTTGTATAAAAATTAAAATTAATACGATAATTTCTTGCTAAAAATAACAAATCTAAATTTAATCTAAATTTAAAGAAATAATTATTGACTGATTTAAAATGAATATTAAAAATATTTTGAAATTCTTCTTAAAATTGTTTTTATGATTTATATATATATAATATACTTAATTTTATAATTCAGGTAATTCATTTTTTATGTTAAAAAAAGGATTTGACAAGGTTATTTTTACTCTTTAAATAAAATTACTTAATTTTGCAAGAAATATAAATAACTATTGGACTTAGGTTAAACAAGTCCATGTGTTGTGTCATGGTCCAACCTAGCCCAAAGCTATCTAAGTCGGTTCGGTTCATAGTCATAAATGCCAAACTGATCACAGTGATACAGATAAGAGAGTCTCAGTCGCTCTTTCCCAAATCTCGTCGAAGAGGAGACTGAGTGAAAATTGTTACCCATTTCCTACAATCAATTTTGTTCCTTTAAAACCCTAATTAATTCGCACTCCAAACTCAACACCCTATCGATTCTAATTCTAATCCATCATCCATGGATCCTGAGATTGCCAAAACCCAGGAGGAGCGCAAGAGGATAGAGCAAGAGCTGGCCTCCCTCACCAAGATCACCTTTGACACTGACCTCTATGGCGGCGCCGACCGCGACGGCTATGTCACCTCCATCCCTGTTAACGAGGACGAGGAACCAGAACCCGATAACGAAGTCGCCCGTAAGCTCGCGTCTTACACCGCCCCAAAGTCCCTCCTCAAAGAGATCCCTCGCGGCGGGGATGATGAAGATGTCGGCTTCAAGCGCCCCTCCAAGATTATCGACCGCGAGGATGATTATCGCCGGAGGAGGCTGAATAGGGTGATTTCGCCGGAGCGTCACGATGCCTTTGCCTCCGGGGAGAAGACGCCGGATGCGTCGGTGAGGACGTATGCGGATGTGATGAGGGAGGAGGCGTTGAAAAGGGAGAAGGAGGAGACGTTGAGAGCCATTGCCAAGAAGAAGAAGGAGGAAGAGGAGGCCGCTAAGGAGGGCGGTGGGGCCGCCGGTTCAGCTCCTGCTGCTGCTGCTGCTCCAAAGAGGAGGAATAGGTGGGATCAGTCTCAGGATAACGAAAATGCTGCTGCTGCTAAGAAAGCGAAAACTGGGTCGGATTGGGATTTGCCTGATGCAACCCCGGGAATTGGACGGTGGGATGCTACTCCGACACCGGGGAGAATTGGGGATGCGACCCCTTCTGTGGGGAGAAGAAATCGGTGGGACGAGACGCCCACCCCAGGGAGGTTGGCAGATTCAGATGCAACTCCCGCTGGTGCTGCTACTCCTGGAGCTACCCCAGCTGGGGTTACTTGGGATGCTACTCCCAAAGGTTTGGTTACACCTACGCCTAAAAGGCAGAGGTCTCGTTGGGATGAGACTCCCGCCACTATGGGGAGTGCTACGCCTATGGCTGGTGCTACACCCGCAGCAGCTTATACACCTGGAGTTACGCCTGTTGGTGCTAGTGATTTGGCTACTCCTACGCCTGGAGCGATTAATTTGAGAGGTGCAATCACTCCAGAGCAGTATAATTTATTGAGGTGGGAGAGGGATATTGAGGAGAGGAACAGGCCATTGACCGATGAGGAGCTTGATGCTATGTTTCCTCAGGAAGGATACAAGATTTTGGAGCCGCCAGCTTCTTATGTGCCTATTAGAACGCCTGCAAGGAAGTTGCTGGCAACCCCGACACCTCTAGGGACTCCTCTCTATGCTATTCCGGAGGAGAATAGAGGTCAGCAGTTTGATGTGCCAAAGGAGGCTCCTGGTGGGTTGCCATTTATGAAGCCGGAGGATTATCAATATTTTGGGGCGTTGTTGAATGAGGAGGAAGAGGAGGAGTTGTCACCAGAGGAGCAGAAGGAGAGGAAGATTATGAAGCTGTTGTTGAAGGTTAAGAATGGGACACCTCCTCAGAGGAAGACTGCTTTGAGACAGCTGACTGATAAGGCGAGAGAGTTCGGTGCTGGGCCACTATTTAACAGGATATTGCCACTGCTTATGCAGCCTACTTTGGAGGATCAAGAGAGGCATCTTTTGGTTAAGGTGATTGATAGGATTCTATATAAATTGGATGAGTTGGTTAGGCCTTATGTACATAAAATTCTTGTTGTCATTGAGCCACTTTTGATTGATGAGGATTACTATGCGCGTGTTGAGGGTAGAGAGATCATCTCTAATTTGAGTAAAGCAGCTGGTTTAGCTACAATGATTGCTGCTATGCGTCCGGATATTGATAACATAGATGAATATGTTAGGAACACAACTGCTAGGGCTTTCAGTGTTGTTGCTTCTGCTCTTGGAATTCCGGCTCTCTTGCCTTTCTTGAAGGCTGTCTGTCAGAGTAAGAAATCATGGCAAGCTAGGCATACTGGAATTAAGATTGTTCAACAGATTGCTATCTTGATTGGTTGTGCTGTTCTTCCCCATCTGAGGTCCCTTGTAGAAATCATCGAACATGGATTGAATGATGAAAATCAGAAGGTGAGAACAATTACGGCATTGTCTTTGGCTGCTCTTGCTGAGGCTGCTGCTCCATATGGTATTGAAAGCTTTGATTCTGTTCTGAAGCCTCTGTGGAAAGGTATTAGGTCGCATCGCGGCAAGGTCTTGGCTGCCTTCTTGAAGGCAATTGGTTTTATTATTCCTCTTATGGATGCATTATATGCCAGTTACTACACCAAGGAAGTCATGTTTATTCTGATCCGTGAGTTTCAGTCACCTGATGAAGAAATGAAGAAAATTGTGTTGAAAGTGGTCAAGCAATGTGTGAGCACTGAGGGTGTGGAAGCTGACTATATTCGCAGTGACATTCTCCCCGAGTTCTTTAGGAATTTTTGGGTTAGAAGAATGGCCTTGGATAGGAGAAATTATAAACAACTTGTGGACACGACTGTGGAGATTGCTAACAAGGTCGGTGTGAAAGATATTGTGGGGAGAATTGTTGAGGATCTTAAGGATGAGAGTGAACCTTATAGGCGTATGGTGATGGAAACAATTGAGAAGGTAGTTTCAAACTTGGGTGCATCTGATATTGATGCGAGGTTGGAAGAACTTCTGATTGATGGGATTCTTTATGCTTTCCAAGAGCAGACTAGTGATGATGCCAATGTGATGCTTAATGGATTTGGTGCAGTAGTGAATTCTCTTGGGCAAAGGGTGAAACCTTATCTTCCTCAGATATGTGGTACCATAAAGTGGCGTTTGAACAACAAGAGCGCCAAGGTGAGACAACAAGCAGCAGATCTTATTTCTAGGATAGCTGTTGTCATGAAGCAGTGCCACGAAGAGCAGCTTATGGGTCATCTTGGTGTTGTCTTGTATGAGTATTTGGGAGAAGAATATCCTGAAGTTCTTGGATCAATTCTGGGGGCTCTTAAAGCAATCGTCAATGTTATTGGTATGACCAAAATGACTCCTCCTATCAAGGATTTGCTTCCCAGATTGACACCAATTCTAAAGAATAGGCATGAAAAAGTACAGGAGAACTGTATTGATCTTGTTGGTCGTATTGCCGACCGAGGAGCTGAGTTTGTTCCTGCTAGAGAGTGGATGAGGATTTGCTTTGAGCTCCTGGAAATGCTCAAGGCTCACAAGAAGGGTATTAGACGAGCTACAGTGAACACTTTTGGTTATATTGCTAAAGCCATTGGGCCTCAAGATGTGCTTGCAACTCTATTGAACAATCTCAAGGTCCAGGAGCGCCAGAATCGTGTTTGCACCACCGTAGCAATAGCTATAGTTGCAGAAACGTGTTCTCCGTTTACTGTTCTACCTGCCCTGATGAACGAGTATCGTGTTCCCGAGCTCAATGTGCAGAATGGTGTCTTGAAATCTCTCTCATTCTTGTTTGAGTACATTGGTGAGATGGGCAAAGACTACATATATGCAGTCACACCATTGCTGGAGGATGCCCTTATGGACAGAGACTTAGTCCACAGGCAGACTGCGGCTTCTGCAGTTAAGCACATGGCGCTTGGAGTTGCTGGGTTGGGTTGTGAGGATGCTCTTGTTCACTTGCTGAACTATGTGTGGCCAAACATATTTGAGACTTCACCTCATGTGATTAATGCTGTCATGGAAGCAATTGAAGGAATGAGAGTGGCTTTAGGTGCTGCTGTTGTTCTCAACTACTGTCTTCAGGGGCTATTCCATCCTGCTCGGAAGGTGAGGGAAGTGTACTGGAAGATCTACAACTCACTCTACATTGGATCTCAGGATGCTCTGGTAGCAGCATATCCAATTCTGGAGGACGAGCATAATAATGTATACAGTAGGCCAGAATTGATGATGTTCGTTTAGACCATAATAGCTGTTAGCTGTAGTTTAGTTAAAATCCCATTTGCATTGCATGTTAAGACTCAATTCGACTCAACTCGAGATAAGTAGGTGGGGATTGTTGGTTACATGCTTCTTTGATCTTTTTCTAGTGTATGAAAAAGGCTATGGTATGGACTATCGACATGCTTTATAGGATTAAAGGCCGTGGTTTCGTGATGTTTGATGTACTTCTGACACTTATCATATTGGTCAATGTAGTAATCTTTTCGATGAGTTGAGTTTGAACCTGTTTTCTGATTTTCTTATTTATTCTAACAATTATCAGAAAAGATTTCTATAATATTAAGAAGAAAACTTTCAAGTGTTTCTCAAGCTTTAAGATTATTTGCCACTCATATATGCCATGATGATTATTAGTTTTAAAAATGAGAATATAATACATGAAAAATGAGCACAATAATTTGGAGCGGACAGACCGTACATATATAAAGTTATGATAGATTAGCATGTGACAATTGAGACACATAAGATCTTGTTTGAATCTTATGTCAATGATTTTATCCACAATGTGTGTAAGTTTTATATAAATGTGTGGATAAGATTCTTCGCGTTGAAAGGGATTCGTGGACTAACAGAAATCCCTCAGGCGGTGCCACAATCGGTTCTATGGATAACAATATGTTGAACTACTTCAACAAGTCTGCGCATAAGATATTCAACATCTGATGTTCGTATAGCAGTATTCACAACTCCTTTTCGTGCTCTATACCCAGGGATTCGATATATTTGAGAAATTTTTACTGAAGCCGGTGCTATCTGAGAACAATGAGCATCTGAATTTGCGACTCAGTAGTAAAGCACACAACATTAAAAAAAAAAACCCTTCTTTTCAGTAAAAAGGACCTTGACCTTGTCAATGGACCAAGTAATGAAGTTTGTATTTTTTCTTTGTTTATGGGATGTTGTTGTTCAATGGAAGTTCTACTGAGGCCATCAATTCATGTGATTGTGCTTTTTCTGAAGAATTTGAGTTTTGGTGAGAAGGGGTTTGAGGAAAAAAAAAAAGTTCATTCGTATCTGGATTAATGTCGGTGGATCTCCTCTTGAATGCGCAGGTAGGTTTCTAAGCTTTGGACATAATAGAGAGTGAGGCGAATTGTTATCTGCTGTGTAGAGGAGACGATGTATGCAAGCACAAGCACAAGCACTTCTACTTTTTATGAATTTTAAGTTCTCTTTGCACATTTGATTGCCTTTATATGATTAATTTTCTCACGATCAGACCATGCTTTTGGTATTATACTAGCTTATGTTTGACTTGTGTGTTGTGATTAAGCTTCAGCTTGGCCAATTAATCTGAAAAATGGAATTGATTAGATGGGATCGAAGATCTGGTTTTGGAGATAGCTCCACCTAGCTTCATAACTGAATCATGTGCTTAGTTTGAAATCCTCTCTCATAACTGCTCATTGAGCCATTTACTGCATCAGCAAAGGCATGCCCAAGACTAGCAGGTTAGGGTATATATTTAGACCAAACATAGACATCAGGGTCCTGATGCTGAATGACCATTCATGATTTATTGATATGTTTAGGTTGTCTTCGTTGAGAATAAAATCAGTTCCTGAAAATTTTCCTTAAATCTTCCCAAAATCTTCATAGGATAAAATTTCTAAATCTTCTGATCATCAATGCTGTTAGTAATGAAACAAACATTTTGGAATTTTGAGTCTGAGATGTTCTTCTGTAGGTTCATGGTTCATCCTGAACTACAAAACAGAAACTCCATAGCATTCCCATCAGTTTGCCCCTATCAGTTTTGTGATTAGGCTGCGGTAATCACCATTGCCATCATTATTTTTGGTCAGTTTGAGACATTCATGTATTCTGTAGCATGGGCATTGAAGGCAGAGGACAGGAAAGGCGGAGTGGGATACGATTTTCCCATATCTTCTTTCTTTTGTTTGGTTTATCAAGACATGAAGAGGACCATAATCCGTCAAGACTTCAGGAACATGATGCATCGTTTACTCTATTGCATGATTTCTGATTGAAAATTTGAAGAAAGCCACAATCTTCCCCACTTTTGACACGAATGTTAGCTTTCGGGAGGGCATTGCTATAAGTAAATTTGGAGGTTCCACAAAAAAGGCCCCAACTCCATTGATGCTCTCCAGTTTTTTGATCACCAGACCAGAATGAACTGTTTTTATCATTAAACAATGCAAGTCGAGCTGCATTGTATCTTGAATGAGGTTCCTGATAAACGGTTTGAGATTCTCAGAATATAGTCAGAATCCGAAGTTCTTTGCCACATTTAACCAGTATATCTATTATGTACAATAACCACGGAATTGACAAAGTTGACATCTGCATTTTCTGATACAGAGTGTCTTGTAAAGTGCAAATTCTTAAACTAATTTGAAATTTGTGTTCCGGAGTAATTTATCTTTCACATTGTACATCAGAGTAATTTGAGAAAATGTGTTCCACTGCCTAAAGATAACCCAGGTTCCTACGTAAACTGACATCTTCTGAGTTTCTTGAACCCATTATTCTAGGATACTTTTACTGAATCGTATCTTATCAGCAGCAAGAACAACTGTGACCATGCTAAGATGTTTAAATCCCATAGCTCAAGGAACGTCCTGATCTTTTTCAATTCTTGCTTATTTTTCATTAAAATTTGAGCCCCGCTTTACCCACCTGCAAGTCATGCAAGACTTGTTTTCAGAAATGAAGTCAGGATGCCATTATAGAAATTTTATGCATTGGATCATCTCTATGACAATCTCAGCGCTTGTGGGATAGTGCTGAAATTACTTCAGCAGACAAAACAACCAGCAGTTAAATCCACTTCTCCCAACCCAGAGATTTCATTAGTATTGAGGGATCCTTAGACTAGCTCAAGTCTATGAACTTTCATTTGCATGCATGACCTTGTGGCTGTGGAGATACGTGTACCTTTCTAGGAATCAGGCTAAGATGTTATCTGCACTGATGCAACAGTTTCTGAAGTTTGTATTAAATGTCACAACTTGTTCAAAAACTATGCAAGATTTAAATGCAAATTCAACTTAAAAGAATATATTAGACTCATACGTAAGGATCTAGAGACAATTTACACCGATCAATAAATACTGTGTACCATTGCAAGCTGCTACAAGGATGAATCATTTTCTTGAAGTAAAATGTTTCTTACCTCTTGCATTCCCTACATTCAATATGGATCTTATTCTTTTAACTAGTCGATCTGCCAGGCCAAATGTGAGGCAAATGATGGTAGAGAGGAGAAAGCCAGTCGCAACTCCTATTCCAAACGGCCACCCTAAAATATCCATGTGTTCATCGGAAGACACAGGAGGACTTTGGGTAGGTCTACAGGAAATGAAAAATTCTCCGCATAGACCATTGTTGCCTTCAAAGCTTGCGTATGGGAAAGTCATGAACTGGCCTCCTGTTGGTATCTCTCCCTGTAGTTGATTGTATGCTACACTGAACTTTGATAGAAAGCTCAGCTTTATCAGTGAATTGGGTATTTGACCGGATAAGAAGTTATGCGACAAGTCCAAAGTTTCCATGCTTACCATGCCTGATAAACCATCTGGAATTGATCCTGACAGATAGTTATTCTTTAAATCTAGAACATGAAGTCCGATCAATTTTCCAAATGCTGGCCAGATTGGTCCAGAGAGATTGTTGCAACTTAGATCCAGGGTTGGTGGCAGGCTCCCTAGGCTGTTATATGCCCATCCTTCTCTGCCCTGTTGCAGCTTCCTGTACATAGGAACTTCTACAAGCATCCCTTCTAATGTGATATTTCTATCGGTGAGAGCTTTTAGTTCTGTCAAGCTTTCAGGCATGTTGCCAGTAAAGGAGTTGTTTGACAAATCCAAGTAGAATAGATGTCTGAAACTGCCCAACCAGATTGGCAGAGTTCCACCCAAAAGGTTCCAAGACAGGTCTAACACCTGCAACTTTTTGCAATCATTCAACCATAGTGGAAGTGATCCTCTAAGGCGGCAGTTGGCAATGACAAGTGCTAGGAGGTTTGCAAATTGCAAATTCATGTCAGAAGGAATTTGCTCTTCCTTAAAATTCAAAGTAAGGACGACTATACTTAAGTTTTTGCAATTCCCTAGAACGTCAAGAGCTCTTGTCAGATTTACGAGGCTGTTATTTGAGAGTGAAACAAATCTCAGGGCCTGGAGATTTCTGAAGCTGTTTGGAATCTCACCTTCAAGTTTGTTGCGGGCAAGGTTAAGGGTACCCAAACTTTTGCAGGAAGACATACTTTCAGGGATTAGTCCATCGAAATAATTTCTACCAAGATTCAGGGAGTTGAGATGTATCATTGCTGAACAGTTGAGATTTAATGGACCACTTAAGGAGTTGTTACGCAATTCGAGAGCTACAAGCGATGGGGAATTGACTAACGATTTGGGCAAGTTGCCACTCAAGTTATTGGAGCTTGCAGAGAAGAGCTCAAGCT
>JANVCQ010000001.1:26800688-26814980 GCA_025531925.1 Erythroxylum plowmanianum
CAATTTTTCATTTACGTCCGTCGCAACATAACAACAACGGATAATATTCCGTCGGTTTTTCGTTGACAATTCACCGATGGTTTGTTTCCGTCGTTAAATAATAACGACGGTCATATTTCTGACGGTTTCTTCTGCCGTCGCGTTCCGTCGGAAAATGTAATTACCGACGAAATTGTCCGTTTCTCCGACGGAATATTCCGTCGGAGAACGTTAGTTTTCTTGTAGTGGAACTTCAATCCGGTTCACATATGAAGTTTTCAAATGATTATAGACTTCAAGGTTGTTCTCATCAGAATAGAAAACGCTCATAGTTGTATCGTTTTGTACTTCAAAATAATAAAGTCTAATTTAATTAAAAAAATATTTTCTCTCTTCATCATATTCTTTATGTGTAACCCGTTAGATTCTCAAATGTATTAGCCATTATATCTAAATTATAACCCTAAATCATATTTAAGATTAGGTGAATTAAACTTCTTTAATTTATCTTTGATTATCTAATTAAATAATTTATATTTATAAATCAAGATTGTCAAAGTATTTTTGACCAATATTTTCATATGATTTTTATGTATAATTCAATCATTTCATCATGCAATATTATGATTGGATATAAAGCATAAAGTTAATATTTACTTTGTTTGAGTCTAATCATGTTAGTTCCCTATTAATAATTAATTCAATTAATGATATGATTATAGTTTTCAAAGTGTCATTCTACCTTGACTAACGATTTCTTAAATCAATACTAATCGAGAACAATAAAATATTTTTCTTAATTAATTTAGGATGATAAATCTTATATTGATTATTTAATTACATGTCTAATAACTACAGACTAAGCTATAATTGACTAAAATATGTCATAAGTAATATGAAAACATATCAATATTCATACGAGATACTTTGGAGATCTCAAGTCAAAGAATCACTTTTACATTCATGATAATAAAAATTTCTAAAAATATATAAGTAATATTACAAATCAGATTTTCATATGGGTCAGTCTAGTAGACTTGTTTATTTCAAACAAAGAACTCATACATTTGTTAAAGTATTTTTGTATCTTAATTTATGAGATTGATTAATTGCTTTATAAGGAAGAAACATAACATATGTTGGTCATTTTATGCTATATTAATATCTTGTTTTAATATAATAATAACTAAAAACAATTTAAAAATAATGCATAAATAAATTACGAACAATCTCATCATAATTTCTTTATACTTCTATGAGAAACGTTAAAAAATTATCACCAATCCACAATTTCTTTGGAAGCAGGTAAGAATATGACTTTGACTTAAGAACTGCCTACTTTATCCACAATTTCTTTGGAAGCAGGTAAGAATATGACTTTGACTTAAGAACTGCCTACTTTATTGTTTAAGACTTAAGAACTGCCTACTTTAGTCATTGCCTCACTAATTTCTGACTTCTGATTCCTTGATTTTCATAAACAACAGACGATGTGACTTTTTGACTTGGATGACCTGCATTGTCCAGTCTTCTCAAAATAAGTAATTAACTAGATTGAGAAGGAAAAGGAAATAGGAATAGATGCACAAAATTCTACTTTCTGTTCCAATAATATTATATCTAATCGAAACAAAATCTTGGGGTAATCTACTTAGACTTTGGTTAGTGGCAAGATCTTGAAGTTGAAACCAATAAATAGACCATAACTAGAAACCAATGGAGCCTCTGAAAATTTGATCAGGCGAAAGTGGTCAGGAATTCTATGCTAATCATGGTTCAAGAGTCAAGACAAAGCATAAATGGGGTTTTCTTGGCAGGACTAGGAATCCACTGATACATATACTGTTAGTATTGTCCAAGCCAATTGGCTTTTAACGCAAATGACATAAATGTAGTCATGTGTTTCAGAATATAAATTAAAATTTAATATTTTATAACCATTAATTTATCTGTGTCTGAAAACAACTTTGGAAATTTCATAAGGTCACTAAGGGTTCCAAGAACAAGGACTATACTCGAAGTCAAAGGGTTGTTTTTCCGTCCGAACATGTGACAACTGACTGTTTTCTTATTAAAAGTGCCCAGCGACATTGTCACAAAATGTGAGGTTATCAATTCCCTCGTAATCACCAAAATCTTGGCTACGAACCGTCTTTGTAAACTCAAAGCAACAATGACCCATGTAAAGTGAACTAGTACTTCCCTGATTTGTATACAAAATATTCATATTCTCGGTGTATATATCATCCAAATCATATGAAGTAACCAGTGTAGAAAGAAAGTAAAAGGAATAGAGCATAAAAATGGAAATAGAAATCAAAAACAAAAACTGAATATATCTATAAAAAAAATTATGGTTTAGTATATCAATAATAAATAAGAAAAATCAAAATCAAAATAATATTAGTTTAGTAGGCTAGTCCTTCATTAGCCCAATTTTTTCAATGTTACACTAAAGGCCCAATTTTTTCAATGTTACACTAAAGAGAAGATGACAGGGACAATATACGTCAGTCCTATATGACATGATTAGTGAAGAGGACGAGAGTCTTCTTGATGTTATCGTCGATGATGAGTTAATGCTAATCTAAAAGTAAATGAGCAAGTTAATGAAATTTGTGAAGTTGTATAATTATTTTCAGTAATGCTAATAGATTTGAAATTTTAAATGCTAAAATTACTATAACTCACAAAAAATATTGTCTTTTATTTTTCAAACTCCGAAGATAGAATTGAAGAACCTAGCTGATCATCTAAAATATGTATATTTGGGTGTAAGAGAGTCATTACATGTGATCATCTAAAAAAGTAGACTATCATGCAATAGTAAAAGCTAGTAACACTATTTAAGGAGTACAAAACTGCAACCGGTTGGACCTTAGCTGACATAAAAAGGCATTAGCCTATTAATTTGCAGGCACATGATTCTTTTATAAGAAAATGCTAAATCAAAAAGGGCACCCAAAGAAGATTCAATCCAACAATAAAAGATGTGGTGGTAAAAGAAATTCTTAAACTTTTGGATGTTGGTATAATCTATTTGATCTTATATGATGACTAGGTGAGTTTAGTTCATGTTGTGCCAAAGAAAACTTGGGTGGCAGTGATGTGAAATCAAAATGATGAGTTTGAGTCAATAAAGGTATCAAATGGGTGGCGAACGTGCATAGACTTTAGGAAGCTTAAATTGACTATTAGAGATGATCATTTTCCATGACTCTTTGTAGATTAAATGTAGAAAGACTTGCTGCTAAATCATGCTTTTACTTTTTGGATGGTTGTTTTGGGTTAATACCACATAGTCATTGCTCAAGAGGAGCACAAAAAGACTACATTTACATGCTCTTTTGGAATACATTCCTTTAGGCAAATGCCTTTCGTTCTTTGTAATGCTCTAGGTACATTTCAAAGGCCCAATATATATATATATATATATAGAATTATTTATGGATGGTTTTATTATGTATCGAGATTCATTTGATGATTGCCTAGATCATTTATCCAAGGTTCTCAAAAGATGCATTGAAGTAAATCTATTGTTGAATTATAAAAAATGCATTTTATGGTTAATTAAGGGACATGTGATTTCATTTAGGAGCATGGAAGTTGATAAGGTAAAAGTAGATTTAATTTTAAACTTACCTTACCCTAAAAATATTAGGAAAGTTTGATCTGTTATGGGACATATAGGATTTTATAGCAAGTTTATTAAAGATTTTTTCAAGATTGCGATACCATTGTCAAAGTATTGTGAGAGACTTTGTTTAGAGAAGCTCGTCGGTTTTGTAAAAGTTGTGATACATGTCAGAAGATAGGTACTTTATCTCATAGAAATAAAATGCCTAAAATACCAAATCTTATAGTTGAGATATTTGATATATGAAACATTGATTTTATAAGTCCTTTTTCTTCTTCTCGTAGTTTTTTATATACTTTTGACAGTTGATTATGTTTGGAAGTAGGTGATAGCAAAACCCACAAAGACTGATTATTTTGTAGTAATTGCAGGCTTTATAAAGTCTGATATCTTCAATACATTTATATTTCCACAAGTATTATTAGTGATCAGAGAAGCCACTTTTGCACCAGAGCAGTGGGATCTTTGATTAAAAAGTATAGAATGCATTATCGAATAGTACAAGTAGGATTCAATAGTAGATTTTGATAATATAAAAAAGTATTATGTCACCAACGCCGTAATACTTAACTGAAAAAAGTTTAATATTGTTAAACTTTTTATTTATTAAAAGTCTATTTTAAAATTTTAAATACATTAAGACTAAATTTAAATGTTATATAAATTTAGAATTCAAAGAATAATAGGAAATCTTAAGAAATTACACTTGTCTTAAGAAGGCTTGCAACTAGCATTATGTCATATCGGTGTCTGAAAACAACTTTTGAAATTTTATAAGGTCACAAGGGGTCCACGAAGGAGGTCCCTTTCGCTTCTACACTCGAAGTCCAAAAAGGTTTTTCGTCCAAACGTGTGACAATTGGCTGTTTTCTTATTAAAAGTGCCCAGGGACATTGCCATAAAATGTCCTAAAACTTGGCTACGAACCAATTTTCTTTGTAAACTTAAAGCAACAATGCCCCATATAAAGTGAACTAGTACTTCCCTGATTTGTATACAAAATATTACTATTCTCGGTATATATATCATCCAACTCGTATGAAGAACTCAGTGTATAAAGAAAGTAAAAGGAATAGAGCATAAAAATGGAAATAGAAATCAAAAACAAAAACTGAATATATCTATGAAAAAATTATGGTTTAGTATTATTAGTGAATATATCAAACCAATTAAGTTGGTCTCACACAAAAGCCTAAGTTATTGTGATGAAACGGTCACTTAATATGATATTAGAGCCTTTGTGACTAAATGGTTGTAAGTTCAGATCCTACCATTCACTTATTATTCAACACAAGGTAGAGTGAGCATGTGCAAGTTAAGTCCAAAGGGCTTTCACTTGAAGGGATGTATTAATGAATATATAAAACCAATTAAGTTGACTTCACATAAATATATCAATAATAGGTAAGAAAAATCAAAATCAAAATAATATTAGTTTACTAGGCTAGTCCTTCCTTAGCCCAATTTTTTCAACGTTAGACCAAAGAGAATAAGACAGGGACGACATACGTATGACACAATTAGCGAAGAGGGTGAGAGTCTTGTTGAATGATAAGAAAAAATCTTAAGAAATTACACTTTTATCAATTGAATTATTGTGTCACAATGATTTCAGGAAGTTTTGAAAATAACATTATGTCATATCAACAACAATAACGCCCAATACAAATCTCATTGAAGCACGAGGTCTGGGCATTATGTCATATCAGTAACTGAAAACAAATTGGAATATTTATAAGGTCACAAGGGGTACAGACGTACAGTACGAAGGTTGTAATTGTTGTTAATATTCCCTCCCTTAAACTGAAAAAGGAATTTTTAATTTAATTTGTAAACTCCAAACAAATCTCGCAGCTTCAGAAATGATGCTAATTGCAGGGGCTTTGTAAACATGTCTGCAAGCTGCTCTTCACTTCTACAATAAATGAGGCTGATTTTCTCATCTTTGGTGAGATCACGTAAAAAGTGATACTTGACGTCTATATGCTTACTTCTCCCATGTAGGACTAAATTCTTCGAGAGACTAATTACTGAGCTATTATCACAAAAAATAGGCATGGATCCTTCTTGTTTGAAATGAAGCTCTTCAAGAATATTCCTTAACCAAATGGCTTGACATGCGCAAGATGTTGCAGCTACAAACTTTGCTTCTATGCTCGATAGTGTAACAATTGGTTGTTTTTTTGAAGACCACGAAATAGCTCTTGAACCCAACGTAAAGACGTATTCGGATGTGCTTCTTCTATCGTTCGAATCTCCAGCATAGTCACTGTCTGTATAGCCCACCAAATCTCCTAGTGCTTTCTTCTTATAAAATACTCCAAAGTCACTGATGCCTTTCAAGTATTGAAAAATCCTCTTGGCAGCTTGAAAATGTGCTTCTTTTGGACACTCCATAAATCTACTAATGAGACTTACTGCATGCATTATATCAGGTCTTGTTGCTGTCAAATACATTAAACTTCCAACAATTTGCTTGTACAAAGTGTTGGCCACCATTCTTCCTTCAGGTTCCTTTATGAGCTTCAAACCTTTCTCCATTGGTGTGCTCACAGAATTGCAATTCTTCATTTTGAACCTGTCTATAATATCATGTATGTATTTCTTTTGTGAAATAAAGATTCCTGCAATGGATTGTTTCACTCCTAGACCAAGAAAATAATGCATCATGCCAAGATCTATCATATCAAACTCAGCCTTCATGGATTTTTAAAATTTTCAATCATCATAAGCATATCATTTCTAGTATAAATCAAGTCATCCACATATAAACATACTATCAAAATTTTTTCTCCAACTTTGTTAATGTAGAGAGTATGTTTATATGGACATTTTCAAAATCCCTTCTTTGAAAAATAAGCATCTATATGACTATACCAAGCTCTCGGTGCTTGTTTAAGTCCATATAAAGCTTTTCTCAATTTGTATACCTTATTCTCACAACCCAATTTCACATATCCGGGAGGTTGATCAATAAATACCTTTTCTTGAAGCTCCCCATGTAAAAATGCAGACTTGACATCAAGCTGCAAGATAGGCCATGCATTCTGAGCAGCCAATGCAATCACCAACTTTAAAGTGTCCAATCTTGCCATTAGAGCAAACACTTCTTCGTAGTTAACACCGTGCTCTTGTTTATAGCCTTTTGCCACCAAGCGAGCTTTATACTTGTCGAATTCTCCGTTTTCTTTCAGCTTTGTCTTGTAAATCCATTTGACACCAATATTTTTCTGATTTGCTGGAAGATCTGTCAACTCCCAAGTGTTATTTCTTTCAATTGCTCTACTCTCATTATCCATCGCTTGCTGCCACCTTGCATCTTTAACGAAATCTTTAAAGGCTACAGGGTCACAATTTGAAAATAAAGCAAAATTAGTAGCTGATATTTCAATTTGACCAGTCCCAAATACCTCATAGTCTTCCATCCACGCAGGTGCACTTCTCCTATGTTGTGAGTGTCCAACACTGGGCTAAGCATCGTTCGATCCATGTGCTATTGGACTTGATGAATCACCTACTTTTGCATTAGTCTCCAATGGTCGTGGTTCTACTTCATCATCATCAAATGTTGTTGGAATCTGTCAGTGAAGGCCATCACTGCTCCAATCCCAATTTGTTCTTTATTGAAAATAACATCTCAGCTAATAACAATTTTCTTGGTAATAGGATTGAATAATTTGTAAGCTTTCGACTCATCACTAATACCAAGAAAATGCATTTCTGCCCTTTTTCATCCAGCTTTTTCCTTGTAGCATCTGGAATGTGGGCATAAGAAATATACCCAAAAATTCTAAAGTAAGCAACTGTTGGTCTGCATCCACTTCAAGCCTCATAGGGAGTCATATTTCTAACAGAAAGTTTAGGGCTTCTATTCAAAATATGAGTGCTCCAACGAACTGCTTCTGGCCAAAAACATTTCGGCAAGACACTTCTCGTCAAAAGACTATGCACCATATTAAGAATTATGCGATTTTTTTGGCTTATACACAAATGTCCACATCAGAAATGCCATAACCACGCATCATCCTTCACTTTTGTAGAAAAACAAGACTGAGTTTTGTTAAGAAGATATAAAGGGAACAATCTGTTTGTTGATGTATTAATTTGAGCAATTAAGCCCAATTTTGAATCTCAAATTTGGCAAACTTCAGCTTTGATCATAACCTCATATCCCTTTTCTTGAAGCTGTCTAGCACTGAGCAAATTTGTTTTCAAATCTGGAACGTAGAAGACAATATTGATAGTATGAATGAAATTATCTTTTGCATAGACTTGTACCTTCCCTTTTCCTGTGACAGAGACGGTGGAAGCATCTCCAAATTTCATAGTATCATGAAAAGATTCATCCAACTCAAAGAAAGCTAATTTGTTCCCACACATGTGATTCCGCAAGCAGTATCGAGATACCATAAATTTGAGGAGATTTTTTCTTTAGGATGACATGCCATTAAAAGAGAAACCTCTTCTTCTTTTTCTGCTTCTTCCTTCTCTGTAAAGTTAGATCTTCCACCATAATTTTTATTTTAATTAGTAAGGCATTCAGAACGATAATGACCATATCAATGGCACCGGAAGCATTCCATTTAAGATTTGTCGCGCCTGTTCTCTTTTCTTTGAAAATCATTGGCTTTGTTTCTCTCATTTTTGTATTGCTTGTTCTTTCCCTTCCATTTGCCTTTCTCATTATTAGCTCCTTTTGAAAATGTTGTTGCCTTTAATACTTGCTCCTCCTTGTCTTGCTGGTTTAACTTCTATTCATGAACCAACAAAGAACCTTGCAATTCATCAATAAAAAAGTTCATCAGTATTGTTAGATTCCTCAGTTTAACAAACAATATAATTGAATTTGGCTGTAATAGTGCGAAGAATCTTCTCAATAATGGTAACATATTCTAGTCTTTCGCTATGAATCCGCATCTTATTTGCAATAGCCATCGCTCTTAAGAAGTAATCTGTAATCGATTCTCCTGCATTCATGTTTAACATTTCGAACTCTGCATGAAGAGCTTGGAGTTGTGCTCGTTTTGCCTTTGCCGTCCCTTAATACTTCTTCTTCATGGATTCCCAAATCTACTTAGAAGTGTCTTTGCAAATAATGGTTTCCAAGATTGAATGATCAATCGCTTGGAACAAATAATTCTTTGCTTTGAGATCCTTCAACTTCAGTGTTTCTATTTATGCCCTTTGCGCATCTGACACTACTGTGTCTCTGGATGGTTCTGGTATGCCTTCCGAAACCACTTGCTAGTATTCCTTCGATCTTAAAAAACTCTCCATCAATATGTTCCAATGATTATAGTGACCATCAAAACGAGGAATGGTCGATTGCACAAAATTTTCTGAAGCTATTGTTGTTTGATGCTGCAAAAAGAAAAAAGACTAGACACTCTTCACTTAACCTTGCTCTGATACCAATTGTAGCAATAAAAGACAACAAAAGTAAAACAGAGAGACATTGAAAGCTCAAGGAAGTACTTTATTCTGTACTCAAAAAATAATTTACAAAAGTTCCTTTATATAGAAAATTAAAATAACTAATCAATGCAAATGACTCCTAAAATGAAGGAAACAACTTAATCACAATCTTAACAAACTTAACCACTAAATAGATAAGCTTAAACACTATCTTTGAACATTTCCTAAATAGTAGAAACAAACATGACTCCAATAACAACCTTAAACAAACGTTGTTAAGAGGGTGTCCGTTTCATTTCTAGAATTTAAGTCCAAATTGTAAAACCTATATATTCTCAAAACCATTTTTTATCTTGTAATTTGACAAGTTTTTGTTTTAAGCGAGTAAAATTAAGGATTATATGCTAGTTATATTTTATTTTTATATGAATTACCATTCTTGTTATCTTCAAAATTTAACAATCTCTACTTACAATGACAATAGAGATTTTTTTGGCTCGAATAAGAAAAATCATATACTGGTAATTTCTAAAATAAAAAAGTATATAACTGATATAAACAAAATTTGTGAAAATTTACTATACGTAAAAAAGTATTCATTCAATCAAATTAATAGAACTTGAACAAAACTATCCAAAGTTGTATTATGGAATTGATTATAAATTGTTGGAACACCAAACAGACCTTATGATGTCGTAATTTGACAAGTTTTTGTTTTTAAGCCAAAAAAATTAAGGATTATATACTAGTTATACTTTGTTTTTATATGAATTATAAATGTCATTATCTTCAAAATTTAACAATCTCTACTTACAATGGCATTAGAGATCTTTTTTCAAATAAAAAAAGTCATATATAGGTAATCTCTAAAACAAAAAAGTGCATAACTATTCTAAACAAAATTTGTGAAAATTCACTACACATAAGAAAGTATTCATTTGATCAAATTAACATAACTTGGAACAAAACTATCAAAAATTATATTATGACATCGATTATAAATTGTTGGAACCCCAGACACACCTTATGATGTCATAATTTGACAAATTTTTGTTTTTAAGCCAGAAAAATTAAGGATTATATGCTAGTTATATTTTATTTTTATATGAATTATCGTTCTCGTTATCTTCAATTAACAATCTCCACTTACAATGACATTAGAGATATTTTTTTGTTTGAACCAAAAAGGTCATATATATAATTTCTAAAATAAAAAAGTAAATAACTTATCTAAACATAATTTGTGAAAATTTACTACACATAATAAAGTATTCATTCGATCAAATTAACAAAACTTGGAGCAAAACTATCAAAAGTTGTATTAGGGCATGGATTATAAATTGATGGCCACACTTATGATGTTGTAATTTGACAAGTTTTTGTTTTTAAGCTAGAAAAATTAAAGATTATATACTAGTTATATTTTATTTTTATATGAATTATCATTCTCGTTATCTTCAAAATTTAACAATCTCTGCTTACAACGACATTAGAGTTTTTTTTGGTTCAAATAAGAAAAGTCATATAGAGGAATTAATTTGTAAAACAGAAAAGTACAAAATTGATCTAAACAAAATTTGTGAAAATTCACTACACATAAGAAAGTATTCATTCGATCAAATTAATAGAACTAATTGGAGCAAAACTATCAAAAATTGTATTATGGAATGGATTATAAATTGTTATAACACCAAACACCCCTTATGACGTCGTAATTTGATAAAATTTTATTTTTAAGCTAGAAAAATTAAGGATTATATACTAGTTATATTTTATTTTTTATATGAATTATCATTCTCGTTATCTTCAAAATTGATCAATCTTTGCTTAGAATGACATTAGAGATTTTTTTGTTCTAATCAGAAAAGTCATATACAGGTAATTTCTAAAACAAAAAGTACATAGTTGATCTAAACAAAATTTATGAAAATTTACTATACATAAGAAAGTATTCATTCGATCAAATTAATAGTACTTGGAACAAAACTATTAAAAGTTGTACAATGGCTTGGATTATAAGTTGTTGGAACACATGACACTTGAACTTTAAACAACCTCAAGAATTATACAAGCTTAACCTCAATTTAGGTATATATTTGGATAAAATTATTAAAGCAGTTGCTAGTAATACTCAACAATTTCAATAGGAAACAAGAGCAAGTCTTTAGAACTTAGGGAATTAGATAACTCAATTAGCCATCCTTATTAGTAACTTGGAAGTACAAGCATCAGAAAAGTTACCTTCATAAACATAAACAATGGTGAGTCCTAAGGAGAATGTGAGAGAAATAGCACTGAGAAGTGGAAAGGAAATTCAATTTAGATCTTCCTTACCAATGGATATAGAAAAGTATAACAAAAGAAAGAAGAAAGATAAATCTCTAGCTCAAGATTCAAAAAAGATAAAAGATGATTTGTGTTTACCAATATTAATTAATGCACGGGTACCTCCTTTCCTTTATAGGTTGGCTAAATCCAAAAAAGGGAAATATGAAAGAGAGATCTTAGAAACCATCAGAAATGTGGAAATCAATATACCACTTCTAAAAGCCATTAGGAAAATTTCAAAATATATAAAGTTATTGAAAGAACTATGCACAAATAAAAGGAACTTAAGGATAAAGAGAGAATAATTTTGGGTAAGACTGTATCAGCTAATTGGATAGGAAGATGAGGATGATGGTTGAGGAATAAGTGGAATAGGTAGGGAAGGGGGTAGAGGTGGCATGGGTAAGGCAGAAGTACTCTAGACCGATGAAGAGGGAGAAGTAGAAGGTGGTGGAGGAGCATATGATAATTGAAATTGTAATGGTAAGATAAAGAAGTGGCAGAAGAGGAAGAGGAGTTAGGTTAGAGATTAGGAAATTGAATTTTAAGAAATCTAACATGTTGAGAAATATAAATCTTATTTATAGATGGATCAAAACATTTGTATCCTTTATAATCAGAGGTGTAGCCTAGGAATATACATGGAATGAATTTGAGTGTGAGTTTATCAATTCTAATGTGAGCAAGAAAATGATAGCATGTATAACCAAAAACACGAAGATGATTAAGATTAGGAGAACAATTGAACAACATTTCTTCAGGAGATTTGAAATATAAGGTAGATGATGGTAAAATTTCTAAGGTAAACAACAATGGAAAAGGATTCATACCATAATCGTTTTGGAAGAGAGTTGTGAACAAGAAGAGTGATTCCTGGTTCAGTTATGTGACAATTTTTACATTCATCACTACCATTTTGTTGTGGGATGTAAGGATAAAAAATACAAAAAGGAATGTTGTGAGTGGTGGAAAAAGTAGCAAACAATCATTTGATGAGTTCACAAGCTTTATCACATTGAAAAATTTTGGTTTTTGTTGAGAAAAAGTTATTAGTAGTGGTTTTGAAAATTTGAAATTTTTGTAATGCTTGAGACTTATGATCTAGAGGAAAAATCCAGGTGTAATAACTAAAATTATCAATAAAAATTATAAAATATAGTGAACCAAAAAGTGATAACAAAGATGATGGTCCTCAAATGTTGCAATGAATAAGTTGAGAAGGTGCAGTACGTACTCTAGTGGATCTAGAAAAAGGAAGACAACAAATTTTGCATTGAAAACATCAATTATAATGAAGATGGTTATGACACACTGGATCATACATAAATAATTTTGAAAAAAATATAGTACATTGATTTCCAAGACTTTGATGCCAAAGGTGTGAAGATGTATGTTGAGCAGCAAAAGCCATAGGATTGGTAAAAGTGATAGGAATCTTGAGAGAGTAGAGATTATAAAAGATGTTTCCCACGGGAAATGAAATCTTGGTGGAAAGGTCCTTCACAACATAATCAGAGGGAATAAATTCAATTGAACATGAATTGTCTTTAACAAATTAAGCAACATAAAGTAAATTGGCAGTAAAATTAGGCACAATGAGAATATTATTTATGTATAATGGTCGAAGATTTGTATGGAAAGATAAGGAATCTTTGGAGGTTATGGGGAGAGTAGTACGATTACCGATAACTATCTGATAAGTATCTTGATATGGTTCAATGGAGTCGACAATATCGTTATTGAGTGTCATGTGGGAAGAGCATCAGTATCTGGAAGCCATTCAGTAATTTCGCTAAGAGAATAGGTGGAGGAATTTGGTGGAGTATTAATATGTACTGTAGAAAAGGCTGGTTGAATTTGTCACAGGTCAGAGGAAGGATTGAAAATTTTGTTTTCGGATTACATGTAGCAAAAATGATAAATAGTGGCTATGTGACCAATTTTATGCAAATTTGACATTTAAGAGATCGACAATTGAATTTGGGTCGAAAAGTGAAATTGTGAATTGAGTTTTAATTTCTTAATTGAATTGGGTTATAGGGTGACGTCTACATTGAGCAGTGAAGGCCATGTCCGATGGAGTTTGATGGAGGCACAACGGTCATTGTTCGTGAAGCAACAATTTTGCTTGCAAGTTGAAGAAGGAAGGAGGTGTTTCACGAATCTCCATTGTGATGACAAAAGATTCATATTCAAGGGGAAGTTAGTTGATAGTGAAGAGGACCAGGTCTATCGAAGACATTGGGTCTCTTATGGCTACCAGATCTTCAACTGTAGTTGCAACGTTCGTGAGATAATCAATGATGGTGGAAAGGCCTTTTCAGGTGATATGAAGACAACAACAAAGAAGAGATCTTTGAGCTGTAGTTTGTTGAAGAAAATGAGTTTCTAGAGCTATCTACAGACTTCGAGTAGTACCACAACAGAGGGCAAGAGACGCAACTGTAGAGGTAAGTGCAGAGCCGTTCCTATCGTTTTATAGGCTCAGGGCGAAATTAAAAAAAGGGTCCCAATAAATTGATAATATACTTAAATTTACATATTTGTATGAAACATAAATGACTCAATTTATAAATTTACATAATTGACTCAAAAAACAAAATCGTAAAATTTTTTGCTGCTAATTTTTGAGATGGAGTATTTTAAATACATATATTGATGACAATAAAAAAAATTAGAAGGTAAAAATACACTTAAATATTTCAAGACTATTTATAAACATAAGAATCATAATATTAACTTATAAATTTTAAATTCTAACGTATTATTTAAAGATAACGTTAACATCATTGGGGGGCGGTTGGTTTGTATGAGGGAATGATAATAGGAATAGGAATGAATACAGTGAGGAATGATAATGGATATTATCATTATAATTATGATGGTTGGTTAAGAGGAAGGAATGATTATCATTACCATTGATAGTGGTTGGT
>JANVCQ010000001.1:26864638-26877215 GCA_025531925.1 Erythroxylum plowmanianum
GATGGTTTAGGATTAAGTAGTTGGATTCCGGCAACGGGATTCGACATCAGTTGGGCTCCGGATTCGGGGTCCAACAGCTTGGCACGTAAGTTGGCACGAGGAAGGCATGTTGACGAGAAACAAGGCAAAGTCTTGCGAGTTGGCGAGCAAAACTCGAGGAACTTGCGAAGTAAGCAAGAGATGTGGGAAGTATCGACGAAGATCTCAAGAGTAGGCGGGATTCGATATGCGTTGGCACGCGTAGGCGCGCTTTGGTGAAAGTCTTCGATGAGATGTGAGATTTGGATGCGAGGCAGCGCGGAGTTGGAAAACTAAGTCATGCGAGACTCGAGGGTGCGTGAGAAGATGCAAAGGTGTATGAGACCCGCGTGGATGCACGAAGGCATGCGAGCTTGATGAGACGCCTAAACACTTAACTTCGACGACGTAGCTCGAAGGTATGTAAATGGGCGAGGTTTTTATACTAACTCAGTTTGTGATTTGTGACTTAGTCATGGAGCGATGAGACTGCACCATGAGTAAGCCTGACATGGAAGATGGACTTGTCCATGGACGAGCATTGATGACCTATGTGCGGATAGATTGTGTTGAAAACACTAAGGAAAAAGTGGGTGAGTGAGATCAGACTTGGTGCGAATTTTGGTAGAGCATCAGACCTTGTGGAGATTGACTCGACTCAAGCTAAGGACTTGACAGACTAAGAACTTGGCTATGCTCGGATGGATGGACCATGACTAACGGACTTATTGTGGGAAGCATTGGATCAGACCAGTGTGCTAGTGGGCTTCAGCGAGATCACTTTGCATCATCAGCGAATATAGATTGCAGGGAGATCTTAGATGATTTGGTAATAACTATGAGTTAGAGTTGCAGTGAAACTCAACATTTGAAGATAGTGGGGATCTTCGTGGATAAGGATGCTAGCGTTTTAGATAGTGTTCTAGATAAATGTAAACTCTATTTTATGCTATCTTGTTATATCCTATCTTATCAGTTAGAGTCCTATTTGGATGGGGGTGTCATCTAATTGGTTCAAGTAATCTTATCTGATAGGGATAGACGTGATCTTAGGTAGTATAGATTTAGTGGGAATTTGTAACTCCAGGTTATAATGCCTATATATAGCTCATTCGAGTTTTGTTATTCTCAATTTAATCAGTGGAAAAATCAGAGAGAGCATTCTTTGTATTCTTTTGAAGGAAAGTAATATAAAGTTGGTTTTTTGATCGTATCTTTGTGTGTTTTCTTGTTGCCTATATTCTTTGTTGCTTTCGCGTTGTTTCTTAGAATGTGTGCGAGGTAAACACTTCCAGGGTGGAGAAAGGTTGAGTCTTGCTTTAACGGATCTAAGTGAAACTGCTGTACAAAAAGTGTGAGCAAGCAACTTCGGGTGAAAGTTTGAGTCTCCAAGATGATCTTTGTAGCAAATACCATGACAAAAATGAAGAAAGATAAGCAAAAAATGGCTCTATTTTATTTATGTGATTAAAGCCTTTTACAGGCTTCAAGAACAAGACAAAACAACTCTCAACAGAATTCTGGTATAGTAAGAGAACAGGAATCTCTCCGTTATTAATAAGGAATTCTGTTAGAATAAAAAAAGAAACACAACTATCGCTTAGTTGGACCCAGGCTGGTGATATGGTCCAAGGTTGGAGTCTTTATTTTATCTTGTCTTGTGATCAGGTCCAGTGGAGAAGATGAAGCCCAGAAGAGGATCACTTAACACTGAAGCCCGAAATAAAGAAGACAAAAGGACTAGAGCCTAGTAGGCCATGTTGAGACTGAAAAACACGAATCAAAGGAGAGGAGTCCAGTAAAACCGATTGAGAGCTGTAAAACGAATTGGGGAAAAAAATTAGGGAACTAGGGTTCGTCGTCTTCCACTGAGTTTGTCGAATATAATGATAGGCTTAATGCCTTAAACTCCTTGTAGTTTTAACAATAGTAAAAATTCCTTTTATTTTATTTTTTTAAAAAAGGCTCATTTCACTTCCCTTGATCAACGATTGATTCCTCCAACAGAATAAATTGCACACTAGAAGATCCACAGTCAGATACAAGAAAGAGAAGATGTTTTTGAAGGAGTCTAACCCTAGTATTTCTTGTGTTCATCTCTATAAATCACGTTACATTTTTATTTTGTTCCCTTTTTTCTGATTTTAATTGTTTTTTTAAATAAATATAAAAGTATATTTAAATATTAATATTAATGTAATTACACGATATCCATTAGATATTAAACAAAATTTAGAAACAAATGAATTCGCATAAATTAGTTAACTAATTTTATTTTAATTTCTTATATAATATTTAACTAATAAATGTTAATAAATATTTTATTGATTATGCTAAAATAAATAATTAAACAAGTATAAAATTTAAGATTTTATTTGTAAATTAATATTTATTTTAATTTTTAAATTCTTTTGCTATTTAGATTTAAATATTTGATATTTAAAACTTTTTATTTTATAAATGACTATTCTCAAAATTTTAAATTTACGCACTTTAAAGATATTTTAAACTTAATATATATTTATCAAATAATTATAAGATTTTTTCTTTTGATTTTAAAATTTTAAAATAATTATAAAATTTTCAATTGATTAATTAAATTAAAACCATCCTAATATTAACAATTAATAATTATTATATAATATATTTAATTAATAATAAAATATAAAGAAACTCAATTAGCAAGCATTTTTGTTAAAATTTAAATCTAAATTTTAAAATCGAACAATCTCAAACTCAACAAGTTAAAGCCGGTGCAACTCTCTTCTAAAGTTAATTTGAAAGTGTATGCTTCTACTTAAGTAGATGATCATGCTCTTTTTAAATGTCACATGGGAAGCCCGCAGGAAATAAAATTAAATAGGCTATGTTTGGTTGAGTTTATTAATAGAGTGAAATAGAGTGCAATATTATTTCATCGTTTCGGGGAGAGTTTATAATGAAATGTAAAGGATGTGATGGAAGAGTGAGGTTTTATATTATATCTCATTATATCATAAATAGCAAAAATGAGAAACCTCTCATTTGGGAGGCTTAGGATAGAATATAAAATGATAAATAAATTTTTACTATATTATATTATAATCCCTTTTTCCAAACAACATTTCATAGTATTACATTATGAATTCTTCCATCTCTTTCAAACAACAATTTTCTAATGTTACATCCATTTACATTTCTATTACAAACCATTCTATTTCATTACATTCTATTCTATTCTATTCTATTCCATTAAAAACTTCATGTCCAACTAAATTTAACTTAATTTGACTTGTGTTTTCAATTATTTCCTTATAAACTGAATAACAATTGAAATCTTTAAATAATTAAAAATATGAACCTGAAAATTGTCAATTGAAACTTCTGAGCAAAAATATTCAAAATCCTATTAATGGTGGAACAATAAGAATAGTTGCAGACAGTATTACGAATACCGGTATGTGTTGTACCATACCAAAACTTATACAAAATAAAGGATGAGTCATACTGAGTTTAAATACCAGTTGGTACCGACCCGTTTCGGATAGTACGAATACCAGTCAAATATCGGCCGATACCAAAAATTTTAAAAAATATGGCCATTTTTTTGCAAAATTTTCAAAAAAAATTTAAATTTCCCTCCCTCCCTCTTAACTCTCCTTTCCCTATTTTTTAAAAGTTTTTTAATTAGTTATTTCATTTATTTCAACATTTATAAATACTGTGAATTTTTAATTTTTGTTTTTAAAATAATAATAAATATTTTTATTTCTAATAATAATTATAAATTAAATAAAACATAAAATAAATTATTTTTATTTAAATTTATTTTAATATTTTATATAATATTTATCAATAAAGTATTAACAAAATATTTTATTTTTAAAATAAAAATTTAAAATTTAAAAATTAAAATTTATTATATATATTTTTAATTATTAAATCCAAATTTATTTGAAATTTATATATTTGAAAAACTTATTTTAAATTTAATTATATTTATTAATAATTATTAAATTAAAAATTAAATTTAAATTGTAATTATTATTTATTATTATGATTTTTAGAGATATGGTTAAAAACATACAGTACAACTGTATAATATGACAATGGAATATTTTTTAATTTTTAAAAAATTTAGGGACTATTTCATAAATTTAAAAAATTACACGAAACGATACTCGATATTAACCAGTACCGGTACAGTATCGTACTAGAACCCAATTCAATACCATGTCTAATACAGCATTCGTAACATTAGTTGAAGAGGAGGTAAAGTTTTATGATAGAGTTGTAGTAGAGTTGTGAGAGAAGGAATGATTAAATTAGCTAGTGTATTTTTTAGATTAAATTCCTGGTAAAAGTAATCTAAATATTAAAGGAGTGCTAGGATTTAAAATCCAAGTAAAATTCTTGAGAAAGTTTTTACTTTCTCTAAATTGAGAAAATTTTTACTTTCTTAACTACTCAAAAAAATAAACCAAACGTGGTAATATAATTCTTAAGATAAAAAATTACTTTCCTAAACAGAAATCCACGCCAACCAAAAGCACAAGATGGAACTATCCTTCAAAAAACCATCAATCTTAAATCCAAAAAAAATCGAGAACTTCTTAGCTAAAGGACGAAGACAGTAAACTGAACTAGGTTATGAATATTAAGGATGACATGGGTAAGTCAGCTTCTAACCAAGAGAAATCTAAGAAACTGATTTTTGGTGGAGCCTCCATTTTAGTTCTTGAAAATGAACTCTTGTCAATTGAATCCGAGACAATCAGAGGACGAAAAGGTTCAGCTAGTAGAACCATTCGGTAGAGAAGAGATTACGCTTACTATTAATATTTTTAAAGATACTTTTATTTATAAGAAAAGAATTCTTGATAATTATTTATAATCGAAATATTCACAAAGAATTATTACAATTCTATTGGAAACAAAAATCGTATTATGAAAATTGATTTTAAAAAGGTGAATTTATTTGAAACTACACTCAATTTATAGACTTTATGCATTTTTTTAATTAATTAACTAAAACAATAATTTTCAACCAATTTTTTATATCTTAATTAATGATAAACTAACATAAAATATTAAAGGTTTTAAAGGCTTACATCAAAGCGATCTTATCTTTCTTCTCTTGTTAGCTTTCAGTATAAAAGTGCTTACTCTCATAATCATCAAGGTAATCAACAATTGCTCAACTTCTTAAGTTTAAAAAAAATGTGCCAATATCAAGCTCTTAACCTATCATTTGCCCACGATTTGTTACTTTTCTATTCAACTGATGTCAATGTTGGGAGAAGGCTAAAAAAAAATGTGTACAAATATAAACGGAAAAGCTCAAAAACAATTGTGTACCCTATATCTTTTATTCACCTTTTTTGTGTTGCATTCAGTGCCTCCCACTTTGTATTCTTTTTTTTTAATTTTATCTTTTTTTTAAACATTTGTATATGATGGGCTCACTTGAGAAGTGACCTAGCTGACAAATCTTCCCGTCACGACTTAGGTATAGGGCTATACTCAACCGGCTTCCTTCCTGCAAAAAATAAACTTCTCTATAGGTAAGGTTTTTGTCATCATATTACCACATTTTCCCAAAAAACTTTAGGCACTTTTGCATGAGAGAGCATACACTTGATTTTTTTAGTAATTATTTTGTTCATTCTCTCGGCAATCCTATTCTACTTTGGAGTCTTAGGCACTGTCTTCTTAAGATTTCCGTGCAACACCCTTCAAATGGACCCCTGTATTGACCACCATTATTATGCGACATGATCTTCTATTTAATTTTATGGTGTCTTATTCTGTCTCATGAATCTCAACCATTCATTTATGCAGGACTCGTGTTCATTTATATAGGGACCTACATAAATAAATTGTTGAGATTCATTGAACACAATAAGATATCAAAAAATTGGACAGAAGATCTAGACTCCATTATTATCTACTATGACATATTTCGACTTTTTGTCTGTTTCTCTTTCAACCTTGCATGAAAGTGTTTAAAGACATCGAATACCTAGTCTTTAGACTTCAAAGGAAACATCTACACTTTTCTAGAATAATCATCAATAAATTTCACAAAATAGAAACATCCAAGGAACATTTACACTTTTCTAGAATAATCATCAATAAATTTCACAAAATAGAAACATCCGCTAAGAGTTCTAGAGTCCATGGTGCAAACATCAGTGTGAACTAAATCTAAAACATATGACCTCATAAGTGGAGGAGATCTATGAAAAGAAACTTTGTGTTGCTTACTAACCAAACAATGACTACTAGGTTTTAGTAAATTACCTTTAATAGGAAGGAGCTTCTGCTTTGTAAAAGTGTTAAGTCCCTTGTCACTTAGGCGACCAAGGCGCACATGTCATAATTTTGTGATAGAATCTTCAGTTGCATATGCCTCCTTTGCTATCGACTTAGTCGACATCTTATAAAGAGTATATGTATTCAGTCCCTTTGCAACCACAAGAGACCTTTTGTGATTCTCCATTTGCCACTACCTAGTTTCATAATTATCCACATCAAGAGCTTTCCTTTAGATTATGTTAAGGCAAAAATTTGGTACATGTCTAACATTCTTCAAGTGCAACTAGCATCTGATGTTAGTTTCTAACCAAACATCTCCTATACTAATTACCTTGCATATTCAGCAGTGTCCCAACCTCACTCTACCAAATTCACCCGCGATATGGGATGAGAAAAACTCTTGATCTGGCACCATATGAAATGTGGCAGTAGAGTTAACTATCCAACTAGAGTCTTGGTATATGATGTTACCACATTTTCTAGCAATAACAACAGCACTATCGAATACAACTGCAATAGTGTTTTTTCTTTTTTCTTGTCTTCACCTTTTTCCCTTGATTTCTCATGCTTAAGCAACATGTATTCCTTTTTCATATGACCCCTTTTCAAGCAATGATAGCACTTAATGTCTTTCCTCTGGATTTGTTGCAGCTTTTACTTTTCTAGGAGTTTCTAGTTTGGCTTCTTCCCCTTGATTTAGTAACCAAGGCCTCTGATTATGAAGAGGATCCCAATGATTTCCTTCACACCTCTTCTTTTAGGATGCTACTTTTGGAAGGCTTTAGGTGTAAGAAAAATAACGCAAGATCAAATCTTAGCACAGTGGAAATAATATAAATTTTTTTCTTCATAGAATCAACTTTAACAGAATCAAATTAGAAACATAAAACAAGAAATTGACAAAGCTATACTAACCTGTTCTGATTTCTTGTTACAATTTTCTATTTCTTCGAATCAGTCAATTCCACGAGCCGTTCAATCGTCCGACCTCTAATGGTATCCATAGATCTATTCAGAAAAAACTCAAATCTGATTTGAGAGGAAAAATGTAAAAAGTGCTAGCTTCCAAATTCTCATTTTTTCCTTTTATATGAAAAATCTTATTTGTTAGGTCCTTCGATTTTATTAAAATTAAAACTAAAGTCAAACTTTAATTATAATTATGAATTAATCCTTATAAGATCAAATATCACATATTAACCCTAAAAGTTTCTTAAATTTCGCAATTAAGCTAAACTTAATTCAAATTTCACTTTCTCCTTTATAGACCTTTTTATGTGTGACCCATTAGGTTCCTAATATGTTAACTATGATTATAAATTATAATTATAATTCATAATTAAAATAAGATAAATTAAAACTTCTTTTAATTTATCTTTAATTCCCTAATTAAATAATTTATAATCATAGATCATAATTGACGTCTAACAACATATCATGACCAACCAAATATTAGGAATGCCAAAGTGGTTTGACTTAACCTGTCTATGCATGGCTATAATGTATAAATTAATCATTTCGTCATTTAATGTTCTAGTTGAAATTAGAGCATGGAATTCATGTCTACTCTAAATAATCCAATCATGTTTGTTCTTACTAATTAGTAAATGATTTATAATTGATATTTGAAAACAACTTTTTCAAATTTCAATTTACTTTGACCAGAGATTCCCAAAATTATTACTAATCAAGAACAGTATAATATTTTCCCTAATTATTTTAGGATAATGAATTCTTTATTGATTAGAACATAGGTAGAATCAAAACATAGTAATTTCTACATGAGATAACTTTGACAATATCAAGTCTAAGGATTAATTATACAACCATCATAATGAGATAATCCACAGACACACAAGTAATGTTACATTTAAGATTGTCATAATTAGGTCAGTTTAGTGAATTTATTCTCTAATAAGTACCCATATATTTGTTTAAATATCTCCACACTTTAATCTATGAGATCGATTACTTTCTTTATAAGAAAAAAACAAATATGTGCTTCTCTAACCAATTCATCAATACCTCATCTTGATGAAACTATGATTAATAACATTTTAAGAATAATAAAAAAATGTAATTTGAATTTCATAATTATAATCACATTATAATTTATAATTACATAACAATTATTCTAGAGATTTCTCTTAATGAATAATAATTAAATAATTAAAAATACAAAAAGATCAAAAATGTCTTTTATTGAATAAACAAATTTTATATAAATAAATATACAACCAATACTAGGGACACTATACCATTAGGAATCGAATTACACAATGAAGTCTTGAATGTTTTCCATGACTCTGGCAATGAACCAGAAGGAACAACCCCTGAACAAACCGTAAACTTTACTCTCATACCAACGAATTGATTCATAACTCTCTAAACATTATTCATGTGATCTTTGACTAGAAACTTATCTTGATATTTCAAGGATAACAATTACTTGATTAAGTACATTATGCTATTACAAGTTTTCTTAGCATATAAATGTTCAAGCTGGTTCCACAAGATTCTAGCATGAGTTTCCCCAGTTATATGGTTCCAGATATTGATATCATTGACTCATTGTCTGATGTAACCACACACTTGTGTATGCAATAGGTTCCACTCATAATCTGCAATATTTGCAAGCTTTTTTTTAACAAACACAAGTTCCTGAAATTTCTTTATATAAAGCAAATCTTTCATCCTCCCTTTCCAAATGACATAATTAGAGCCATTTAAGCTAATCATTTTACTTGTATTGGTTTCCATTTTTCGACTTCAACACTGATACCACAATCTTCATTTTACTTGTATTGGTTTCCATTTTTTGACTTCAACACTGATACCACAACCTTACTTTTAGGAGAAATTTTAAAAACACAATCCTTTACACACACAAACGGAAGCAAGTAAATTTTTTTTTTCATTTGCAAGATGACGTAGAGGTATGCATTCATAATACAATTTCCTTACTTTTGGCTGTTAAAGCCGCACAGAGAGGATAATCGCCTTGGAAACCTTCAAAACGCCCAACCCTAATTGGGTAAAGTACAAAGAAGTGATCGTCAGCTGGGGGTTGTTTTTACCCTTTTACAAAACACCGCCGATTTAGTGGTTTTACCTTCGAACATTGTCGTATCTCTCTGTCTTGAGTTTATAGTTTTTTCTTGTAACGACTTCATCTTTTATTTGGTTTTGTCTTGATGTGGGAGAGTTTTAACTACTCTCCAAACGTTATTCTTCTCATTTATTATTATAAATAAAATTTTAATTTTCAAAAAACATAATGATTCTTTCTCTCCCCTGTCAAAAATAATATAAGCACTACAAATATAACAGACAATTAATGATCAGCACATAAATAAAAATATAAATCAACAGGCATTAAAATTTTGAACATGAAAAATCCCAAAAAAAAACCTTAGGACCTAGTCTAATAAAACAATCTCCACTATTTTAAAAATGATAAGATATCTTATTTTGGGCATTATTTGTGTTTTGATATACTTAGTTTATCTTTTATGATAAGAAGTTGACTTGGTAAAGGATTCCACTATCTTGAATTATTTAGTATTTTTAGAAGATAAGATTGTTAGGAAAGAAGAAATCCTACATGTGATAGAATCTTTAAAAAGATTGGAACTGTTAAAGATAAATATGTTTTGGTGGAGATAAACATTGATGACATTTATGGGAGATCTATCAATTTTGAAGCTACGTTTCTTTGTGCTTTCGTGAACAATTGCGCTACTTATCTATCGGCTTTGTGAGAGAAAAAAGTAGATGTCAACTAATTAATAGTTGTAGTTGTGTTTTTGGCATGTTTGGGTGATGAAATATATGTCCGATCAATGATTTTTGTGGCTGCTGTGCGTGGGTTTCTTTGGTGATCAATTCTAAAGATTCACAACAAATTCTTGTTGGATAACTTCCCACGATTTCAGTTTAACAAAGCTGCACATATAAAGAAGTATCTTTTGACTTAAGTGTTTTTTTGTTTATGTCATTATTGATTTAATCATTTGAAATTTTATTTTCATCTTTATTATCATTTATTGTTTCAAAATTCTACTGTTGAAGTGAACATGAGGTGGTCATATTAACGAGTGTGAAATATCTTAACAAGTATGAGTACGAGTGGATAATGTTAAGGAGTGAGCGATGTAAACTCCGCAAGAGCCTTCTATTAAACTATTATACTTAGATGAAAGTTGATTAATCTAGGTGAAGACCCCACCAACGTAGATCATATATGCTGAATTGCATCAACATATTCTTGTGTTGATTTATTTATTACATATTAAGTTTTTCTACTTGTTATTAAATTCAGGAAAATTCGCAATTGTTGATACAGTTGTTTTCTGATAATCAACTGTAAGATTCATTTTAAAGCAACTGCCAGGAACTACATCCTTTGGGTTTTTTCTTCAATTCTGGACAACAAGAAGATTGATATCCATCAGTTAAAAGTGCCGAGTATGTCCAAGATGATGGGAGTCTGCTACTATTACGCTGATCACCTTACAAGAAGGTAAGCATATATAAGCAGATTTTTTTCTTAAAATATTTTTTTATATTTTTAGTGAATTATTTTATATAATTGTTAAATATCAAACGAATGACCTTATTTTAACAACAATAATTATGTAAAAGCCTTGCTAATAAGTGGGCTCCAGAAAATTCTACTAGTACGTAACATTACTTTCAACTAATAGAAAGGTTGTTTCTAATAAACCATGTAAATAAAAGTTAAGCACTTTTTCACTAATATATTTATCAAAAGAGGATTATATTAATAAAAATAAATAATTATTTAAAATTTTCAAATGTTATTTTTAGATACTTTATTAGTCACATTAGTAAAATATTAATAAAATAATAAATTAAATTAAATTATCTAATTTTAAATTTTTTATTAAAAATTTAAAAAATTAAACACTAAAAAAATTTGAAACTTTTTATTTATTATTCTGTCAACTTAAGCACTTTCAATTCATCTCAACCCTAGATAATATCAATATCAAATTCATCTTAAATCAAATGATATAACTTTAGTAGGATTAATTATCTTAAATCACATGATATAAATTTAGTAGGACGAGCATGCCAATTAATTGTTTCTTGTGCTAGGATAATTTGAAGGTACCTCTAAAAGTTCCAAAAAGTTTACTACCACTGCTAATTAATTGTTTCTTTGCTTAATGCTCTATTTAATTATATAAATTTTAGGGTTAAAAATTCAAAATTTTCTGTGATTTTTCTTTGCTTTTAAAATATTTTTTATTAAATTAAATTATTAAAAATAATTTATTATTATATATCTATTAAATCATAAATATTTTAGCACAATTTATTATATAATTGATTATTGTTTATGTAATATGCATTCGTATAAATAGTCTGATTAATTTTTAATAACGATTTCTTTTAAAATAATTCACATGCAAATTTAATAAAAAGTATGCTTTTTAAAAATTTTAACTACAAATTTTTTTTAATAAATATATATTTTAGAGTGAATGAAAGAGATCCATAAATATTTGCTAAGAGCACTCTAAGAAGCTCAAGCAAAACAATAAGACATAGAAAAACATTTTCTTCGTTATGGTATAAAAATTGACCACGAAGAGGAGTTAATCATGGAAAATATTACTCTCTTATTTTTTATATTTACCAAAGGATATAGTTTATAAATTTTCGACAACTCAAAACGATTAAGACATAAGCTTATTAACTAATCAAAAGATGAGTGTCGATTGAATTAGGTAAGAACCTTAATTAACTCTTAACTCTTAATTAATGCTCGAGGAGCAGATGCAAGGGTTAGTACGCCGAGATTTGACTGTGCTGCTCTCTTCACTCCTGTGGATGCTATGGAGTTCCATCCTCGGACTCACCGAAAGGACATAATGTTTGGTTTTTGTTCGATGGTTCAATAATAACTGCTTTGAGAGAAATCAGAAAACGCGGTGAATAATATGCTCCATCTGGTACGTCCATCGCGCTTCGAACTAGCCGCTGCACTAATCTGGGGAGCCTTCATGGATGCAACTAGAGAGAGACAAAACCATCAAACATTATGTGACGGGGACCTTAGTGGACTTGCGCATAAAAGAGGAGTCCACAAGGAAGATGAATGATGAGTAGCAGCTAGTTGAAGGGGGATTTGGCTATTAAGGAATATATCCTTAGCATTTATGTACATAATTGTCTAGATAGGGATAGAATCCCACATTAGGTGGATCACCCTGTATTTCCTTGTATTATGGAG
>JANVCQ010000001.1:26908239-26925270 GCA_025531925.1 Erythroxylum plowmanianum
AGATC
The DNA here is from genome assembly GCA_025531925.1 of Erythroxylum plowmanianum. Classification (NCBI taxonomy): domain Eukaryota; kingdom Viridiplantae; phylum Streptophyta; class Magnoliopsida; order Malpighiales; family Erythroxylaceae; genus Erythroxylum; species Erythroxylum plowmanianum. The sequence continues at coordinate 26,908,245 of JANVCQ010000001.1, forward strand.
GGATCCTTCTCATATCATTCAGACTACTGAGGTTCAGTTGAGAGATGATCTGAGTTATGAGGAGATTCCAGTGGAGATTTTAGACACCAAAGAAAAGGTCCTCAGGAACAAGACGGTTCAGCTAGTCAAAGTCCTGTGGAGGAATCATTCGGTAGAAGAGGCTACATGGGAGCCATTGGAAGCCTTGAAGGAGAGATGTCCGCATCTCTTCGATGATCCAGGTAATAATTTCGAGGACGAAATTTCTTTTAGAGGGGGGAGAAATGTTGGGCCCCAAATTTTTTCTAATTAATGTACGAAGTTTGAATTGTCTTAATTGTGTGATTTATGGCTTAGTTGGATTAAAATGGAAGTATTAGTGGATAATTTAGATTAAGTGAGTATGAGTGGTATAGATGGGAATGAAAGAGTGGAAATGTTTAAGGGTATTATTGGAAGATTACTTAAGTGGGAGAGGTTAAGGCTTTGCTAGGAGGGGTAAAATAGACCTTGCCCATTTCATTAGGCTTAAGTGGAAGGGATTAGAAGTAAAAGAAGGAAAAGAGAGAAGAAGGAAGGAGAGTGTCGTTGGTGAGGAAGAAGAAGAGAAATTAGGGCTTTGCAATTCGTGAGGTTTTCGACGGATTTGAAGCAATTTCCTGGTAAGTTAGCTTCATTTCATCTTGTTTTGGTTAGATTAAACCATCCAATAAATCTATCATAGGAACCAGATGGGTATTCAAAACTAAACTAGATGAATTAGGAAAAATAAACCATAACAAAGCTAGATTAGTAGCTCAAGGCTATAATCAACAAGAAGGAATAGACTATAATGAAATATATGCTCTTGTAGCTAGACTAGAAGTTATTAGGATATTGCTTGCATATGCTATTTTTCATGATATAAAACTATTTGAAATGGATGTGAAAAGTGCCTTTTTGAATGGTTTTATAGATGAAGTTTATATAAAACAACCCCCTGGTTTTGAAGACATTGATAAACCAGACTATGTCTATAAACTTTATAAAGCTTTGTATGAATTAAAGCAAGCACCTCGTGCTTAGTATGATTGTCTGAGTTCGTTTTTGATTAAAAATGACTTTATTAAAGGTCAAATAGATAAGACCTCATTTAGAAAAAATATTTATAATGATTTTATAGTTGTACAAATATATGTAGACGATATCGTTTTTTGTGCAACTTCTAAGAAATTATGTTCAAATTTTGAAAATCTTATGAAAAGTGAATTTGAAATGAGTATGATGGGTGAATTAAAGTTCTTCTTGGTTTACAAATTAAACAAACTGAAGAAAAGAGAGAACTTTTAGTCAAATATAAAATGGAGAATGTTAAACTGATGTCGACTCCTATGCATCCTTCAATCCTCTTATCTAAGGATGAAGTTGGTAAGAAGATTGATCAAACTCTTTTTAGATGAATTATTGGTTCTTTGCTTTACCTAACTGCAAGCAAACTTGATATATTGTTTAGTGTTTGTCTGTGAGCAAGATTTAAAGCAGATCCTAAAGAATCTCATTATATTGTTGTCAAAAGAATATTGAGATACTTGGCTACTGATTTTTGCTTAATGTATGAGAAAGGTAAAAATTTCAGGTTAATTGACTACTGTGATGCTGATTATGCTGGAGATAGGATTGATAGAAAGAGTACAAGTGGAGGTTGTCACTTTCTTGGTCATAATCTAATTTCTTGGTCAAGGAAGAGGCAAAGTTAATTGCTCTATCTACTGCAGAAGCTGAATACATGTCAACTGCAAGCTGTTATTCGTAGATGTTATGGATTAAATATCAGTTAGAAGATTATTTTATCAAAGAAGATCAGATTCCAATCTTCTGTGACAACATAAGTGCTATTAATCATTCAAAGAATCCAATACAACACTCAAGGGCAAAGCATATTGAAGTCAGACATCATTTTACAAAAGACTATGTGCAGAGAGGGATCATCAATCTACAATTTATTGAGACGAATCAACAATGGGCAGATATCTTCACCAAACCCTTAAGTGAAGATAGATTCAAGGAAATCAGACGAAACCTAAATATTGTAATGTTAAATGACCATTTGTCTGACACTCTATGACCCAGACGATTCGTACAGAAGAAGATGAAAAGTTGTAAATTCTTAAGTAAAATAGTAATGGTAAGTTAGTAACTTTTCAAGAGTATGTATAAAATTGAAATGTTCTCAAGATTCTAAAACACCTTACACTCTAGAATTTTCTTGAAAAACTTTGAAACCGACTTGTTAGTGCTCTCAACAAAGATGATCCAACACTTTGTTCTAAACTTTAAGTTCTTCTCATTTCATATCTTTATCATCTTAAACTAACCTCGTTTCGTTAAAAGAAATACATTTATGTGTTTAGTGTTTATTTGTTATAGATTAAAAATGTCGAAATCTCTTATCTATGGAAGACATGTCAATTTCACTTCCTTGAAGAAAAATTAGATGGACATCGAACCAGAAATTGAAGCAGTTGGCTTGAAAATTTTCTTCAACATCCGCAAGACGGTATATTTGAATGAAATATATGAGTTCTGAAGAATGCAAAGGTGGTAGATAACACCTTGGTATCGGTGGTAAATGGGTTGTCGGTTATAGTCACACAAGATTTTATCGAGAAGGCCATTGGGTGTCCAAATATTGGAGCAAAACTATTTAACAATACAAAATGGATTGCTCAAGGTCGTATAGATAAAGCTAACATCAATCGACAACTATATGGATGTAGTAATCTTGGAGTCAAGAAGTCTTCAACCCTTGTTCCGAAGGCTAGGGTTCTTCATTCGCTTCTTATCCACTGTATTCTACTAAGAGTAGGATCAAAGGACATGGTGACAATGAATAATGAACATTGTTTGTTTCATCTACTTACTCACCAACTCATTAATCTTCCGTTCTTAATTTTGAAGAAAATGATAAAGACTAGGGAGGATTATTATGGCTCTTTCCTTTACAGTATGCTGTTGACAAGATTCTTCAAAGAATCTGAAATCCTACTTGATAGAGGAAACAGAGTAAAGATGAATGTTAAGAGTGTTATTAATGCCTCTACCATTCAAAAAATGGGAATCAAGATTAAAGCTGAATCGGATGTAGATTTTACATCGAAAGCAAAGTCTGAGGGGGAGCTTATAGTAAGATGAAACAATAGTGAACATGTTTCGTCTGACATACAAACAAAACCTCAATCTACAGGAAGAATATCCGCAGAGGAAAAGGTTGAACAATCGTCTGATGTGCCAATACAGGTCAAGACGATTCTATAAAAGGAGGAAAGCAAGGTTCAACAATCAACTCATCAAGTGTTTTTCAAGAGGAAGGCTGAGATGCTCCAATCAGAAAAGCCCAAATAGTCAAGAAGGTCACCAAGATTATTGACCTTACGACAATAAAAGCAGAAGAAGCAAAAAGTTCTGATTCTTGGTGGAGATTATGAGAAGCAAGAGCAATAATAGCAGCCTATGAAATCAATTGTCTCTATACCACAAACTCAATCAACAAAACCATCCGAAGAGACAGAGATAAAAAGGAAGTTAGTATTTGAGAGGAAGATGCCTCAACAACAACTCTCTTCCAAACCAACAGAAAAACAAAAGAAGATGAAGCTTAATCAGAAAAAGGTTTCTTCATTTGATGTTTCACAAAAGGCACAGACTATTGAATACCAACTAGTACTTTACAACCCTCATCAACCAGTACCTGATCGACACAGAAGTTCAATTATTATCAAAGAACCTTCTAAGTAGACAGTCAAGGTACAAGTTGAGTCTATACCAGTAAACGATCAGACAATACATCTTCTAAGTCATGAAGAACAAAGACTATATGGTATTCTGCGAGATGAAAAGTCAGAACCATATCCAATGAGGATTACAAAAGATCGTTATACAATCTATCCGATAACAAGAAGAACAACAATAAAGATTGTACTAGATGTACAACCAAGTGTCCAACCCCGTAATAAACGAAGGAAAAGGGAAGAAGAAGATTTTTCCTGAAAGGCATAAAGATGATCTCAAAGCAGAACAGATTCAAGTGGCAGTGAAGAACATAGACGATGCATGTCATGCAGCTCAACCTGTAGGTGTCTATGTATCACATCACATATCAAGGGCTTCAGGAAGTCAATTTAGAGTATCTACCAAAGAAAAAACTTTCAAGGTAGTTGGCACAGTGACAGAAGGAAGGTATAGAAGTGTCACAATAGAAGGTATCAATTTTAACCTAGAAACTTTTGTGCATTTAATCATTCATTTCAGACCCTTAGGTTTCATACCTTCAGTTAAAACTGTTTTACACCTTCTTGGGCAACCAATTTACAAACTACCCATACCTGATGATCTTGATCTCCCTGAAGGAAAACAAACCTTCAAATTACCCTCAATCAAAATCATAGAATTAGACGATTCACCTAGAGAACCATCTGTTATTGAACACCTTCATCCACTTAGTGAAATACGACAAGATGCTACTGTTAATTCGGAGTTCTTGAAGCATTTCATCAATTGGACTGAAGCTAGTCACAAGTAGATGGAAGTTCAGGAAGACTTAGCTAAAAATATTAAGGAAATTCATACTAAGGTTGATGAACTAGGTGATGTAGTGGGTGATCTTCATGAGGAACTAGCACTTCTACGTGTTTCTATTGAACAAAACCTTAAGACGATCCGCACTGATATTCAACACATGTATTCTAAAATTCTAGAGCATCTAAAATGAACTATCTTTTTGATTAATAACAAATAGGGGGAGAAAAGAAGATAAAGTGGAGAATATTAGAAAGCATTGTATAGCTTATGCATATCTTGTGTATTGTTTTATTTGTCATTCGTCTGAACATATTATTTGTTTATTCTTCTGTCGTCTGAATATTATTTTATCTTCTAATATTATGATTATTTTTTATCATCAAAAAGGAGGAGATTGTTAAGTCAAGAAGACTTCACTTCTTCTATTAATTTTGATGACAATCAAATAATAATAATCATATAAGTGTGTTAATTGTTTTGATGAGTTTGTTAAGTGCGTAGATAAATGTAAGTAACACAAAACGTCGAAACAAGACGATACAAGGTCAAACAAGACAATACAAGGTCAACTCAAAATGATACTTAAAAGTTGAATAAGACAAAGCATCTTAGATAGACCAGACGAAAGGATGAAAGCACGACACCAGAAGAAAGCGTGACACCAGACAAAAGCGTAACACCAGACGAAGTATAACACCAGACGATGCAAATGAAAAATATTCTAGAACGTTAGTCAATTAATTAGTTGGAGTTAGTTACAGGACTCAACTAATAACGGTTTCTAGAAGATTCAAGAAGCAGATTTCTCAAGAAGACAGTGGAAGATTTAGGTTATAAATACTAGTTATAGTCGTAAACTAAAGAACAATAACACATAATACAAGAGAGAAAATCTGATTGTAAACTTACTTAGAGAAATTCTGTACTCAAGTGCGAAAGAAAGAGAGCAAATACATCTGTAACATGAAGTTTAAACAATATCTTTCCAAGCGAAAGAAAAGCTAGAGCCCAGAGAGGCTAAGAAAGCATATAAATAATATTTTGTGAGAGAGACCTGAAGAGGCTCTACAAATATAGAAATAATACTTGTAACGTTGAAGAGTATAGTGAAATTTCAGACAAACTCTGAGGACTGGACGTAGCTCAAGGTTAAGGGTGAATAAGTTTAAATCGCGGTGTCATATTCTCTAACCCTTATTTTTTTAATTTTCTTGTTGTTAGAAGAATAGATAATAATTTGCGTTGTTGCACTATTAATCAAATTAAGTGAATTGTTTTGTAATCATCTGAATTTGTAAAGAAAATCAACAAGTGATTTATTCCAAACCAATTCAAACCCCCCCCCCCCCCTCTTGTGTATTTTACATATTATACGTGATTTCTATATTAACAAGTGATTTTCTTCAAACCAAACTCTTGTTTTATTAATAATAAATATTTTTAGTACAAAAGTAATTGGAAGAAGATAAAGTTATAAGTAAATACACTTACTTTCTAGGGCACTATATTTATATAACTCCAACATTCAACAGGGTGCAGGCCTTCCAAAGCCTAGGTAATGGAGGAGTAGGAGGCTTCTGACCCCCCTCCGTTGACTTCTAAAGAATACCCAACACTATTGACTGGGGTCATAAGGAAAAAAAGCTGCAACTACTCCAATTGCAACAACTGGTGCAGAGATTGATAAGCATGAACCAACCCTCCCTTCTTCGCAGAACAAGAAAGCCCTTCCACCTAATTCGAAACCCTTGGTCAAACTTAGAATCTCACCTACATATCCAGTACAAGAGGGGAGAGTTAAGACATTTCCAGAATGTCGTGAAGCATGGCATACTAATGCCTTTTGTGGAACTCCTCAAAGCTGGAGCATCGGTATGGGCATCGGCATTGATTGGCGCTTTCTGGAACAAGAGGTTGGCTTTTTCAGTGGTGCAAGATTGGGCCATGACTCGGTGGGGGAAAAAAGGGTCGGAGAAAGTGATGCTCAAGGAAGACGATTCTTTTCTCTTCAAGTTCAACATTAAGGCTAGCATCAGTGATATCTTAGAATAGGGTTAGTGTCAAGTGACTCTGGCCAGCCCATGTTCATCCAATGATGGAGGCCAAGCATAGAGTTTCATTCAAATAACATTCAAACAATTATAATATGGGTTCAATTTCATAATGTTTCGCTTGAGTTCTGGACTGTGGATGGGTTGAGCTACCTTGCAAATACTATAGAAAAACCCATAAACAGGGATACCTAGAAAGCTAGCATGGAGAGAATTTGTTTCGCTAAGCTCTACATCAAAATGAGGAGAGACTTTCCTCTTCCGGATCATTTACCAATTATGATGAGAGTGGAGAGTTGATAAATTACAATGTGACCATCTCTTACCCATGGAAGCCAAATGAAGTGAAAAAATATTGGAAACTAACCGGACATGTGTTTATAACTGGCAATCAAGAGGAGTTAATGGGGTCAGTAGAATCTGAGAAAGCTTCCAGGGAAGCAAAGGAGGAATTGGAGAATTTGGTCAACATCTGCTCAGTTGGTAAAGAACCTAATGAGGGTCATAAGGAATTGCAGTAAAAGGATATAATGGAGCAACCTCCTTAGGTTGTTAAGATCTGGTTGATTTGGAATTAGAACAAACTTTTTTGTTTCTCAGGAATTACAGAAAACTAAGTTGGAGAATCACACTATTGAATGTGTAAGGGTTGATTTTATTGGTGTAGTTTCTAATACAACCACTATTAAGGCTGTTAAAGATAGTCATAGTGCAGATGATGAAAATAATTATAATGTCACTTTGGATGTGCTTAATGGTGTTGTGGATGCTGTTAATGGTGGTGTAGTCAGCCTATGGGTTCCTGCTGAAAAATGGCTCAGGTTGTAGACAATAGTAAGCAATTAGTTGGTTTAAGGACTAAAAATGTTGTTGCAAATAGTTCCCAACCGTAGGGAAATTGTCAAATAGATTGTGCTTAGATGAAGACTCCTTTAGAACTTGTTAAGATAACTGAAATTGTTGTTATTAAAACATCTCCGGCTCAGTTTGCAAATGTAGAACTAATAACTATTAACAAATTCAGCGCAGACAATGTGGAGAGTATGGACAGTGGATTGGACGACTTCACCTCCTAGTATTTGGAGCATTGTCAGATGGATTGGGCCAACACTCTAGCAGCAACTGTTAGGAAAACTGAGAATGTTGTTAACAAGACCTCTAACGCTAAGCTAGAGTATGACAACAATGGTAAACTCCAGTAACGACTATGTGACTATTTAAGGGATAGGGGATATCGTCTCTTAGAATACTGAACAAGCAGAGGATTGTGATTCTCCATTAGTTGCAACCCAAGTCCTTGACATCCCAAAAGATTTTTGTGTGCAGTCCAAAATTACAAAAAAAACATCAGCAAGGAAGAGAAAGCAAAATCTCAAATACCAGGGGACTTTCCCCAAATAAGATAGTCTTAGTGTGGAACATTAGGGGGTTAAACGGACCATATAAACATGAAATGACGGATGAGTCTTTCCATGGAAATGAAACATAGGTGGTGCCTATAATTGTTTATTTTGGTTGTCTATCTTACAGACAGTTATACTACCTTACCTATGGAGTTTTTTGGTCATATTGTAATATGATGGCAAGTTTAATGCCTTGAACTCATTGTAATGTTGATAAGTTCTAACTATAATTACAATTATTTTCATTTTTCAATAATAATAATAATAATAAGCAGCTTGAATAATTTGTAATAACTTTTGGGCATATTCATTTTTTCACCCCTTAATTTCTCGATCGCTATAGCAAAATGCTCTTTATAGAAGCATTTCAAAAACAACAGGTTAGATTCAATCTGCCAACCCAATCGGTTGATTACCAACTATAATTGTCAAATAGCCAAATACCTCTCAATCAGTCAAAAAATAATCGATCAACCATTTACCAAACAAGACTTTTATCTTTATCTTCTTTTTTTCCACTTAAGAAGTGATCCACTAGACAGCCACATCTATTTTATGGTTTTTGACGTCCTTGCATTCATTTATAGGGTGATTAGTTGACTAGAATAACCATTTCATTCCTGATATATTCCTGGTAATAGATCATTCCCTTGTTTGGTTGAAAAAGAACATACAGAATATATAATCCAATGGTTTATTTATTCCCTAAGTTTGGGGAATATGTAAGTTCATCACTCCTTATCTTTATCTATTCCAAGTCTATTCTAAGTGATTGGAAATAAAATTGAGGACATGCTGGACAAAAATATCTTTAAGGAATCTACATAATTACATAGCTATAATAATAATAATAATAATAATAACTATCATCATCATCATCATAATAATAAATTATTAAAAATAATAGAATTAATAATAATACGAAAATTATTAGTAATAATAATAAATTAGTAAAATTAATAATAATAAAAATAAGAAAATTACTAATAATAATATAAATAATAATAACGATCAATTAATAATAATAATAATAATAATAAAGAACAAGAACAAGAACAAGAATAAGAAAATTAATAATAATAATATACTACTTGAATATTTTGGTCTAACCGGCAAGCAATGCGTCTATTCTTTTTAATAGATTTCTTTATATTTCTACAAAATAAAAAATAAAAATTATATAAAATATAAAATAAATATATTTTGAATGGTTTGACAACTTACACAAGCCTTGACAAACACTCTTCTCTGTATAAAAACTAAAAAATAGTTTATATCCTCCCAAGCAGCACAAAAATACAATACATAAAATAAAGAAGTCATTTATCCAACACTCTCAAATCCAAAGTTTCGCGTGCCATCTTTAGCTCAAAACATCAGACAACAATGGTGGTTTACAGTTCCAATGTTGTTCACTTCCACCGTCGAAACTTTGGTTCCGGACAACAAGAAGATTGATCATAAAGCTGAATCCACCAGTTAAAAACGGAGCGTCAGCTACTCTGACTCTGATCACCTTCCAAGAAGGGAAATATCAGCAGATTTGTTCTTAAAATCTTTCATTTTATTTGTCGAAACTTTATAAGTGAAATTGTCTCGTATCAGAAAAAGATATAAAAACAAATTGAGAATATCATTTTCATGCTATATGACAAGGAAGAAACAACATAGATTTTAACATTCTGATATACAAATGCAACAACTCTCGCCACACAATCTGAGCAATCCGAATCTCTTGACTCTGTTTTCATCTCTTATATGGCTGAAATGCCCAAGTGAGTAGTTATTATATACACTTACTTTAATTTTTTTAAAAAAGTTTGTTTAGTATCTATATTTCAGGCTCCTTTTTGTTTGGGAATAATCAATTACAAAGTTTTTGTATTTTTATTTCAATATTCAATTTTTTAACATTTTAATTAATTTTTTAATTTTTAATCTTCACTAATATTATTTTTGATATAAATAACAAAATAAGTAAAAATGATACAAGTAAGTTGTTGGTAGCCGAGATGCGAATGCTTTGGTGGATGTGTGACATTACCAAAAGAGATAAGATCTGGAATCATGTGATGAGAGACAAACTACAGGAGGCTAGTATTGTTGACAAGTTACAAGAGACTAGACTTAGATGATTTGAGCATGTGAGCATAAGGCACCCTGATGCTCCTATGTGACATTGTGAGAAAATAACTCTTCGTGACTACAAGAGGAGAAAAGGAAGGGCAAACAAGAACATGAAGGAAGTGATCAAAAAGGTATGACAGAGTTGGACCTTACCGAGGAATTGACCAGAAATAGAAAATTCAGGGATACTAGGATAAGGTAAAGGATATCCTTTTAAGTACGCCAAAATAGTCGTGGAAGTTATTGAGAGTCATTTACTGTAAAGCTCTGACGACTTATCTATTGCTAAGAAGTCTAACCCTAGTGTCCAATCTATCTTTTTTAGTTACAAGTCGTAAACAAGTCTTTCTGTCCTACAACTTGGCTTTTCAGCTCTGGTGTATGGGGAAAGGTCCTTCAAGGTCATCCGATACCTTTGGATTGTTCATGCTCATATGGCTATTGAGGAAGGATCCCTAACACAACTCGAAATATGAAGAGTCATACTTTGCAGCTTATCAGGTATTAGCAGATCTTGGCACCATATAAAGTATTTTCTTTTATTTTATTTTATGTATTTATTTTAGTTTTATTTATTTACTCTTTTTAACTTGCATCACTTATTTGTAATTTTTATGTTGTATTATTACTATACTACGTATTTTTTTCTTCAAGTCACATTTGTATATGAGTCTACTAGAAATAACATCTTTACTCTATATGAGTAAGGTTGCATACTACTAGACCTCCCCATATCCCACAGTGGTACAAGATTTGGACTGGGTGTGATGATGATATTTTAAAATTTTACATATTTTTTAGTGAATTCTTTTATATAATTGTTGAATATAAAACAATTGACCTTATTTCACTAATGTACTTATCAAAAGAGGATTATATTAATGAAAATAAAGAATTATATAACATTTTTCAAATGCTAATTTTTAGATATTTTATTAGTTATCGCAGTAAAATATTAGTAAAATAATATTTTAAATTAAATAATCTAATTTTAAATTTTTTAAAATTATTTATTATCCTTTTATTTCAACTATTAGCAACTGGGTTTAGCCTCTGTTTGGTTTGATTTATACCAGTAGAGCTTTTTCTGTAGATCTTTTCTTAGAAGAACTTTTCTAAGAAGCTAGTTAACTATTTGATTGTCATTTAAAGATGATCTTTTTTTTAAAGATTTTCATACAGTAGACTGTTTAACAATATAAAACTAAAAAGACTTTTAATTTTAACTATATTTTATTTTGTAATAAAAATTATTTATGCATATAAATATTATTTAAAGTACATTAAACAATATGCAAGAGATTAAAGAAGATGGGTTTGTAAAATATACGAGAAGATGAGTTTGTGGATATTGTAGGAATTATGTGTAAAACATATGGGCAAAAGGGACTAAAACATAGGCTCATTGATTGATCTGAAAAACCTATTTGAAAAAACCATTTGAGAGGCTTTTTGATAAGCTCCAAATTTGAGTTTCCTAAAAAGTTATATTTTGGCTGTCAAAAAATCATATATATTAAAGAAGTATTTTTTACTTTACAGTCAAATATTCATTTTTTAAATAAATTTTGTGGTGGAGAAAAGTAGTTATTGACCTTTTGAAAATTCATCCAAATAAATTTTTAAGAGATCAATAAGTAAAGTTTGGATTTTGGCTCTCATTTTCTCTCTCAAGAGTGCAAGTTTTGGTCCTGTCTTGAATGTGCATGGTGAATTTTGCGAGTCAACTTATTTCTGATTGTTTTATGTCGTTGTCTTTTGCATTATGGATCCAGGTTTCCAGAAACTCTCTATTCAAGAGAAAGAGAATGCTGAGTTTGCGATTCCTACGGAAGAGATCCAAAAAGATGAGATCAACTATGATTTGTGTCTGCTGGAAAATTTGATTGGAGAAAGAGCGATTAATGCAGAGGCACTAGAACGAACTTTGTTGAGTCTGTGACGTCCTATGCGGGGGGCGTTTATCAAACAGATGGACGAAAACAACCTCTATATCATCTAGTTTTATCATCATTTCGATATGAAGAAGATGTTAGCGGGAGGACCGTGGTCTTTCAACAAATGTATTTTGTTAGTTCATCAATGGAAGGAAGGGGGAAAACTAGTGGATATAAATTTCATTCATACTGATACTTGGGTACAATTCCATGGTCTCCTAATAGGTTTCGCTTCTGAGGCATTGGCAAAAAATATTGGTAGCTTGATGGGGACCTATCTGGAATACGACTCTGCTCATAAACGCAATTCATGGCTTAGCTACATGCGAGTCTAGGTTCGGATTAATATGGAAGAACCGCTTATGAGGAAGAAGAGTATACTAAAACAGGGGGCTGAACCAATGGAAATAACATTCAACTATGAACGTCTCCCTCTCATATGCTATCTTTGTGGAATAATAGGGCATAGCGAAACCAAGTGTCTCAAGTTACTTGAAAGGCTGGAGGAGGAACTCTGTCGTAATGGCCAGAGGAAATTTAGGCTGAAGTGTGGGCTAGAAATGCACGAAGAAAGGTGCAATGGAAACTTGATCCTGGGAATGATCTCGACACAGATTTTGCTGCACAAAATCTAGATTTCAAATCTTCGCAACCTACAGATAAGAATCCTCATAGGATAGGTAATAAATTTTATTTCTTTCCTAAGAAGATAACGCTCAAGTTCACTACGGATTTTACTCCTCAATTGGGCCACAATTACCATACACCTAGTGGAAGTTCAACCAAAATGGCGGCAAATAATATTTCTGGACAAATCGACAAAGAAGATTTGGTAATGAACATTGAGGAAAGTAAAATAAGTCCCCAAAAAGGAAACACAGAAGCTAGCTCATTAGAGGTGATGAACACAGGCGATATGGTTCAGCCTCAACTTCCATATCATCTACTAGTGGCCAGTCTCGCTTAGTAGACCCGTCGAGAGCCAAGAGTTATATAGCTTGGAACTGTTGTGGCCTAGGCAACCACCAGACAGTTCGCACTCTGAAGGACCTAGTTAGGTTTAATAAGCCTCACATTCTCTTTTTAAGTGAAACTATAGCGAACTTTGTTAAGGTTGAAGAAATAAAAAATATGTTGAAGTATGATTTTTGTTTCTATGTTGAGCGGCTTGGCCACAGTAACAGTCTGGCTATGTTTTGGACGAATGTTGTTTCTGCTATTGTTACAGGATATTCTAACAACCACATTGATCTAATTATTAATGATTTGATTACTCCTAAATGACGACTCACAGATTTCTATGGCTTCCCAGAATCCACTAGAAAACGTGCTAGTTGGGAGCTTCTCCATTCTCTTTCACATTTTTACACCATACCCTGGGCTTATTTTAGAGATTTTAACAATCTTCTGTCCCTTAATGATAAACTAGGAGGAGTGGATTACCCTAGCTCATTACTGGAAGGGTTTCGTCAATGTATCACGGATTGTAACCTGGTTGAGATCCCTCTTATTGGATTCGGATATACTTGGGAGAGAGGAAGATTCAAACTCACTTACTTTAGAGAGACTAGATCATGCTTTTGTCAATGAAGAATGGATGGTTATATTCCCTTTTCATAAGCTGTATAATTTGGTATGTGCTACTTCTGATCATAACCCTATCAAACTAGTGGTTGCGCGTAGGCTTCCTGCTAAGAGGATTAATTGCTTTAAATTTGAAAATAAATGGTTAATGTAGGAGGGTTTTTTTTTTATTTTGTTTCTGGGTTTTGGGTTGCCAATGACGACTTGAACATTTTACCTCGGCTTAAGAAATGCGGCACCAGCTTGCTCAACTGACAGAAGCATCTTAGGAATAATTTCTCTGAATGAATTAAAATCCTTAAGAGGAACATAGACTTAGCTCGACAGAACCATCAGTATGTTTCATTCCAGATGTAGAAAGCTGAGCTTAATCATCTTCTCGCCCAGGAAGACATTTATTGGAAGCAACGTTTAAAGATCTTTTGGATTCAATATAGGGAGGCCAATTCGAAATACTTTTATGCACCAGCCTCAAAAAGGAAAAGAATGAATCACATTACTTCACGCCTTGATGACAACGGTCAGCAGGTCTAAGAAGATGAGGTTATAGGCAATATCATTCTTGCCTATTTCAATCAGCTATTTTCAGCTTTGGGAGGCATTGATTTCAGTCATTTTGCCTCTGTTAACTCGGTGGTAACTCAGGAGGATAATGACTCTCTTCTAGCACCTTTACAGCTTGAGGAGTTCAGGAAAGCAATGTTTGAAATGCATCCAGATAAGGCTCCTGGACCTGATGGCATGAACCCGACGCTTTTTTAGATTTGATGGCGGATAATGGGGACTGATATCTTTAACAACTGCCACAAATGGATGGAGCAACGTGAGTTTTCAGATACACTCAGTGATACGGTGATTGTTTTGATTCCTAAAAAAGACAATCCTACGTGTATGAAAGATCTACGAACAATAGCTTTGTGTAATGTTTTATATAAATTTATAGCTAAAGTTATCGTGAACTGCCTTAAAACCCTTCTCCCTAGAATCATATCTCCCATGCAATCGGCTTTTGTCCCAGGTCAGCTCATCACCAACAATATCATGGTGGCTTTTGAAATTATATACTACATGAAGATCAAAGGGAAGGGAAAAGTTGGGGAAGCAACTCTTAAAATTGACATATTCAAAGCTTATGACGGAGTCGACTGAGATTATCTTTGGTTTATCTTGTTAAAGCTGGGTTTTGACAGAAAATGGGTGGAGCTTATTATGATGTGTGTCACTACTATGAGTTACTCAGTGGCATTTAATGGAACTAAAGTTGGTCCTATTATACCTACGCGTGGCTTGCGGCAAAGAGATCCTCTATCTCCATATTCATTCATCCTTTATGTTGAAGGTTTATCTACTTTGTTAAAGAAGAATGAGGCTCGATGGGACATCCATGGTGTTACCATTTATCTAAGCAACCCTAGCGTCTCTCCTCTTTTTTCGCAGATGACAGTTTTCTTTTCTTTCAGGCAAACGCGACTGAAGGACAAAACATCAAGAGGACACTCGCCATATATGAAGTAGCTTCGGGGCAGGTGATCAACTATCAGAAATCTGGTATTATGTTTAGCTCAAACACAAAACCTATTGATAGGAATGTTGTGGAAGCCATCTTAGGGGTAAGCACTCCTATCGATCATGGAAGATATTTAGGTCTTCCATCGCTAATTGGAAGACAAAAAAAGCAAGTCTTTGCTTTCATAAAGGATCGTCTTAGTAAATGTATTACGAGCTGGAAAAATAAGTTGCTTTCAAGATCAAGAAAAGAAATCGTCATAAAGACAATCGCACAAGCTTTGCCTGCTTATTGCATGAGTGTCTTCCTTATCCCATGAGGCACCTGTGATGAAATCCAAAAAATGATGAACTCCTTTTGGTGGGGATTAGGTACCAATAACAAGAAGAAAATCCATTAGGCAAGTTAGGACCATCTCTGCGTCCCAAAAAAATATGGGGGCATGGGCTTTCGGGATCTTCATTGTTTCAACTTAGCCATGCTTTGTAAACAAGCCTAGCGATTCATTGCCTATCCTGACTTTCTTCTGAGTAAAATTTTCAAAGCTAGATATTTCCCTTCTTGTAGTTTGTTGGATGCAAAGGAACGGGCTAATTCAAGTTTTATTTGGAGGAGTATTTATGCGGCTAAGGATATACTGCTTCATGGTGTTAGATGGAGACTTGGTGACGGATCCTCGATTAATGTTTTTACAAACCCTGGATTAATGAAGCTAATAATTTTTTCATTACCTCCCCTCCTATCCAGGATCTCGATAATATTAAGGTGCGAGAGTTGTTCAATGAGTCTGGCTCTGGTTGGGACGTACAGTAGATAGAAGGGCTGCTAACTCCTTATGATGTTAGGCAGGTTTCCAAGGTCCCAATCACTATTTCAAAACCCCTTGATCAACTGATATGGCACCATAGTCAGGATGGTTTCTATTCAATCAAAACAGGATACAAACTGGCTCTTACTATGTATACCGATATCGTTAAATTCTTCATGAATAGGCTTTGGAATCGACTGTGGAACTTATCTATTCCCCCAAAGATCAAGGACTTCACATGGTGATGTCTTCAGGAATTTATTCCTTGTAAAGACCATCTCCTTCGGAAGGGCGTTATGTTCATCACTGCATGCGATTTTTGTGGCCAGGACGAACATATCAATCATGTGCTGCTGGAATGTCCTAAAGCAAAAGCACTGCATGCGTCCCCCAAGTAATGGGTTTGAGCATTTTCTTGTGCAGATATTAGTAAACTCGCCCGCACCTAGTTTAGAACAGATTTTAGCTATGCTATGGAGTATCTAGTATCATTGAAATATCAAAGGTTGGCAAGGTAAAAACGTCCCCTCCCCTATGGTAGTTAATTTCGCTGATAATTTTCTTAAAGATTGGCAGGATTCTCAGGGGATTTATGAGAGGGTTATTGTCACACCTAGTGACTTACGTTCTACCACTTCTACTTGGATTAAACCGCTGGAAGGTTTTTAAAAATGTAACATCGATGCTTCTGTTTTTAAAGTAAAGAATGCTATGGGGTTCGTTGCTGTGCTTAGGGATGAAAGAGGCGGTTTTGTTGTTGCTATCTCAAGTCATTATTCTTCCCTTTTTGATCCAGTTATTGCTGAACTTATGTCAATAAGAGAAGCCCTATCTTGGTTAAAAGAAAAACAAATAGATCAAGTCATTGTGGAGTCTGACTGTTTGATGGTTGTTCAAGCTATCTTAGCTCCGTCTTTAAATTGTTCTGAGATTGGAATTTTGGCCCTTGATTGTCTCTCTCTCAAGCGACATTTTCTTCACTTTTCCTTCCACAGGATGATAGAATTTTATCATAATTGTGGACTAGCATAATAAAAATTATTTTGTACAAACCCCGATTAATTAGATGTCAA
>JANVCQ010000001.1:26925370-26938813 GCA_025531925.1 Erythroxylum plowmanianum
GAAATCACAGTAAATGATTTTTCAACTACCTCATTCATGTGCATTTAATGTTTTCTAAATGCTATAAGATTGTGTTACATGATTATACATGATCTGTGTGATAAATCATGAAAAGTTATTTTTAAATGATTCTTTGAAATGATGCATGATTTTGAAACCATGCTTTTGGAAATGATTCAAGATATAGTAAGTATACGAAAAAGCAAGTTTTCAAGAGAAGGGCCATTTTGGGCCATCAAGCTTGCAAGATCATGAAATATGTGTTATATGGGTTTGTGGTGGTCCCCTAAGTTATGTCGCGCGCACGTTGACCAAGTTAAAGACTTCTCCTACCTACCCGCTAGTGGCATGGAGTTCCTTCAGGAACTCTCATAAGTTCACGGCTACAAAAGACCATTATATAGAAATGCGTAGTATGTTATGTTTTGGATCCACCCGAACCATCTTATATGTTTATGTGTTCATGACAAATTGATATGAGTGATGCATTTATGACTGCATACACATGATTTCCTATATGGAAAATGTTTTTAAAATGTTTTTGCTTATTGTAAACTATAAAATTGTTACCCACGAGCCTTCAAGCTCACCCCCACTTTTCTCCCCATAAGCAGGTGATGAGCAAGAGATTGAGTAAACAAGGGCCAAGGCATCACTCCACTTTTGAAATGTTGTTGTAAATTAAACAAATCTAGTAAAACAAGGCTTTAATTGCATTTTGAGCAATTTATTGTTCACATATCTTTTGTATCTTGGAATATTCTTGAAACATTCATGTATTGGGGGCTTGAAATGCCCATTAAAGCTTTGTAAAACTACGATCTTTTGATACTAATGGTTTATAATTTTGTTTCTGCCCATGATACTCAAGGTTACGTAAGGGGAACAAAATGAGTGTACTAACTTCAAGGATATTCTAGGTTAATGTGTGCTGAATTAAGCAAAATTGTCTCCTGGGAAGTTGTAGATAATTTTTCCAGCTTTCCAACGATATAAAGTTTGTAAGATTTGGAGATCGTAGTAGAAAGTTATAATCAATTGAAGTTGGTATTGTTGTATAGGGTGAACATTCGGGACAGCTGCATTGTTTTGAAATTTTTAACCCTTATAAAGGCAAAAATAGTTTATGAGCTCTTCATGGAAGATGTAGGTCTAGAAGTTTTCTTTAAAACGGTATAAGAACAACCTCAATCTGAAACTTGTAGTGAAAGTTATGCCCTTTTTATTGCTTCGTCTTAGTTTTACGTCTCAGAATGACGTCAGCATCGTCTCAATATGACGTCATTGTCTCAGTTACTGTTCATTCGTCTTAGTTTGGTACCTAAGATGCTTCGTCTTAGTTTTTCATCTCAGAATGACGTCAGCATCATCTCAGTATGATGTCATCGTCTCAATTACTGTTCATTCGTCTTAGTTTTGTGTCTCAGAATGACGTCAGCATTCATCTCTTGACGTCAACATCGTCTTAGTTTGACCAGAATATGTTCTGGTCCAAATTTGATCCGCTTAGATGATAGAATTGGTCTTAAGATCTTCATGAGAGTTATAGATCTTGAAGTCCTCTTTCTATTCATCTAAAGAACACCTAAATCTGAGTTCTATACAGAAAGTTGTGATCGTTTTTTCAATTCATCTCATGACGTCAGCAATTCGCCTCATGACGTCAACATCGTCTTAGTTTGGCCAGAACATCTTTTGGTCCAAATTTGATCTCTTATATAATAGAATTGGTCTTTAAGGTCTTCATGAGAGTTGTAGATATTGAAGTTTTCTTTCTATTCATCTAAAGAACACCTAATTCTGACTTCTGTAATGAAAGTTATGATCATTTTGCTAATTCATCTCATGACATCAGCAGTTCGTCTCATGACGTCAACATCGTCTTAGTTTGGTCAGAACATCTTCTGGTGCACATTTGATCCTCTAGACGTTAGAAATGGTTTTTAAAATCTTCATAAGAGTTATATATCTTGAAGTCCTCTTTTAAATGGTTCAAAAATGAAATCAATCTAACATCTGTAGCAAAAGTTATGGCATTCGCGCCAAGACATGTACAATACGAGTAAAGGCATAAAAGTGATAGATCATTTTGGCCATAACTTCCTCATACGACCCCGAAATGAAGTGATTCTTAAAGCAATGGATTTATAACATCTGTCCCTATCCCTCCACGAAAATTTGTATCTTTTGGAGTTGGCTTGAATAGGTTTGATGAAGAGAAAGTGAGGGGTCGGTTGGGAGAGCCTAATGGGGCATGTATATGCTTTAGTTTTCTAAGTTTATCCCGAGCTGTAGGGCTCCGATTGAGATGATTCTTGCTTCAAAACGAACAAGAGATTCATACCTGCAATTTCTTTTATTAATTCAAATTGAAATTTTGGTGTTTTACTAGTGTGGGCACTCCACTCTTATAGGATGCTGGTTATTTAGGGTTATTGGAAATATCCCTACAAGATACTACGCAAACCCAAGGTTTATAACTCCGGATGTTGGGCTCTAAAAACGGGGTCCAACAGAAAAGGATCAGTGTTGTTACATCAAGAAGTTTACTGACTCCTTTGTTATTTTACTTCTGTATGTGGATGATATGTTAATTGCAGGTTCAAGAATGGAGGAGATAAATAATGTTAAAGGGAGATTGTCATCAGAATATGAGATGAAAGATTTGGGTGCAACAAAGCAAATTTTAGGGATGAGGATTTTCCAATACCGGTCTGTTGGAATTCTAAATTTGTCCCAGAAACAATACATTGAGAAGGTGTTGTCCAGGTTCAAAGTTGATGATGCTAAGCACAGGAGTATGGCTTTGGCTAACCATCTCAAATTGTCAAAGGAGCAATCACCCAAGACAGCTGAGGAACGTGAACATATGACAAAAGTGCCTTATGCTTCTGCAGTTGGAAGTCTGATATATGCTATGGTCTACACTACGCCTGTTATAACACATGCAGTGGGAGCTATGAGTAGATACATGTCAGATCCAGGGAAAGAACATTGGGAAGCTGTGAAGTGGCTTCTGAGATACTTGAAATGAACAATTAGCACCTCACTTTGTTATGGGAATACCAAGGTAGTGCTGGAGGGTTTTGTTGATGATCTTAGTGGAGATGTGGATTCAAGCAATAGTACATCCAGGTATGTCTACACTATAGATGGGACAGCAGTGAGTTGGATGTCTAAACTCCAGAAGTGTGTCTCTGTGTCATTTACAGAGGCTGAATATGATGCAATAGCTGAAAGTAGTAAGGAGATGATATGGTTGACTAATTACTTGGAAGAGTTGGGCAAGAAGTAGCATAACAAGGTTGTCTTCATTGATAGTCAGAGTGCCATACAACTGGTGAAGAATCCAGTTTATCATTTTAGAACTAAGCACATCCGGTGCAGGTACCACTTCACTCACAATTTGGTGGAAGAAGGTGAGATGTGTTTGAAGAAGATTGATAGTGCTAAGAATCAGATAGACATGTTGACTAAAGGTGTGGATGCTGGGAAACTGGGGCTGTGCAAAGTCTTAGTTGATCTTCTACCATAGCATGGGAGATGTTGCAACTAGGTGAGTTTGTTGGATACATTAGCATGGAGAATGAAGATGGTTGGGTTGACTGGATCAGTCTCCAAGTAGGAGAATTATTGAGATATGGAGCCTAATAAAATATATTGGGCTTTACCCCAGGCCCACGTTATGTTTATTGTATTGTCCTGGGCATATAAATACATTGTATTATCCCAGTGTATTATGTCATTGAAAACAATTCATAGTGAATAAAAACCCTAGCCGCCCGTGGACGTAGCCATATTTGGGTAAACCACGTAAATCTATGTGTTTGTTTTACTTTCCACACTATTCTTTGATTATTGTGATTGATTGTCCATAAAAATTTGGTCATATTCTCTTCTAGAAAAGTGTTCCTCTATGTCTTATCTTTTCATTGACACTAAAATCACTCAATTTGGTTCAATAATTTGGAAGATATACCTCAAATATTATCGAGTTATCCATATCCAAAAACAATGTACTATACACAATTTCCATCTAGAAATTTAACATCTGAGAGACTGAATTAAAATTATATTTTTAATATAATTTGTAGACCTATGCCTCTAGTTTACTCTAAATGAACAATAATATCATTTGGAATCCTATAGATCCAGATATCATCAAAATACCGAAGCATGTTCAGTAAAAGAAATCCAATTCATACGCTACCAACCGATTCTCTTATTTTGATTCAATCAATCTTTTTCATATCAAAACCAAAAGCTATAAATTTTTATGGAGAGATATAGAAATGTGTTACAAATATAATTCTTTAAAAATCATGTCATTTGGAGGTCAGACGAAAAAGTTATGGCCAAAAGAGTGAGAGGTGTTCAGATCTGAGGGGAAAAGCTTGTGGGCCCTCTTCCTCCCTTTTCTCTTCTTTCGACCTGTCCTAGTAAAAAGGGCATAACTTTTAATACAAATATAGAATTAAGGTTGTTCAAAGACCTTTTAAAGAAGACTTCTAGATATACAACTTCTGTGAAGAACTTAAAAACAATTTTTGTCTCTATAAGGGTTAAAATTTCAAAACAATGTAGCTGACCCGAATGTCCATCTCATGCAACATCACAGAATTCTAATTATCATTTCTCTTCCCTTCAATGTCCAAAAATTTCATATTTTATATCAATGAAAAGCTAAAAGAAATATCTACAACTTTTGTGAAGACAATTTTATCAAAATCTGCCTAGATAAACACAAAAAACTCATGAAAGTTTTAGCTCAAAAATTCAATATTATTACTATTCATTCCCAGAAAATTCAAACTTCCAATTTTTCAAAAACCCACATTTCAAATTTTTATTTCTAGTTTTTCTACTCCATTTCTATCAACTTATTCACTATAAATTCATACTACTCCAAAATATGCAAGTTTAATCAAAAATCATCAAAAGCCAAAAATTTATTTTTATCCTATTCATATTCTGTTACTTTTCAGCATTTTTAACTTTCATTCTCAATCACTATTCTTCCTCTCAACTTCCCTTTAAACACTCATTCTCATCTCAAACCATCATTTTAAAACTACCCTTCAACTCAAATACCACTTTTTTTTATCATCTCTATGAAAAACACCAACTCACGTAAACACACACACACATATATATATTCATGCACAGTGAAGAAAAACAAGAAACAGAGTATACTACCTTTTTATTCTTTGATTTTCTACACTCACTTCATATACCATTTTATTGCTATTTCTAACTCCAAAAATTATTTTTACATCACTTAATCACTAACAATCCATCACATACTAAGTTAACACTAAAACGAAAATTTCAACCCATCTACACTGTGTTCATGAATATATACACATAAACATCATTTTTCATGCATATGACAGTAATTCATCAAATATGTTTCATAAATCTCCAACTCTAAAGAATTTATTCACTACTTACTTGTTGAAAACTTCAAAAGCTTCAACTATCTTCAAGCCCTAATTCCATGCAAAATTCACGTATTTATTGTGCAAAATGACCAGCTTCTGATTTTTGCTAAGGTAGAAGAAACACTTAGCAGTAGGGTAGAGAAAGGAAATGCAAAGTAATTCCTCATAAGGAATTTGATAGAAAGTTCTGTGTGTTGAAGAGAATTTGAAGGAGGTTACAACGAAAGAGAGAAAATTTAGACTAAACAATTAATTTTCTAGCTCTCAGATAACTTCACTCTCACAACACTACTTACTTTTAACAAAGTTTATTAAGCCACTTATTAAGTGACACTTGTTACTTCCTTAAGGCTTAACTCTAACTAAGTTTCTTTTAAACTAACTTTTTTAATCTCATCTTTCCAATATAACTATCTCCAGTCATCATTAATTCCTATTCCTATTTTTCATAAATTTCTATAATTCTCTATAAATTCTGAAAATAAAATCCAAAATTAAAAAATATTTCAATCCACTAATCAATAAATTATCCAATGGAAATAAATTCCAAATTCACAAATTTTCCAAAAATCACAACTCAGTCCAATTATAACCGAAAAATGTCAATGAATGCATGCGCAATCATATGAATGTGCAAAAATATGCGTGTCACACTTAACTTATGCATGACGTAAATTTTTCCTAATTTCTCAGTGATTTTTTATAACTCGCTATTCTAGCCTTAACAAGGATAACGGGATGTTACACAGAATAAATAATCCAAGGGTTTATTTATTCGTTAAGTTTGGGGAATAAGTAAGTTCATCACCCCCTATCTTTATCTATTCCAAGTGATTAGTAATAAAATTGAGGATATATTGGATAAAAATATCTTTAAGGAATACATATAATTACTTAATAATAATAATAATAATAATGATAATAATAATAATAATAATAATAATAATAACTATCATCATCATCATAATAATAATAATAAATTATTAATAATAATACAAAAATTATTGGTAATAATAATAAATTAGTAAAATTAATAATAATAATAAAAACACTAATAATAATATCGATAATAATAAAATTAATAATAATATTAATAATATTAATAAGAGCAAGAACAAGAATTAAAAGTTTTAATAATAATAATAATAATAATAATATACTACTTGAATATTTTCGTCTAACCGGAAAGCAACGCGTGTAGAGTTGGCCTAACTTCAGTCTCTTCCCAAAGTATCAGGAGACAACTTACACAAGCCTTGACAGACACTCTTCTCTGTATAAAAACTACTCCCTCTAAAATGACACTTATTTTGAACGACACTTATTTTGAATAATTAAAATCACTCTAAAACGACACTTATTTTGGATAGAAGCGAGTACAAAATAGTTCATATCCTCCCTAGCACCACAAAAATACAATACATAAAATAAAGAAGTCATTTATCCAACACTCTCAAATCCCAAGTTTCACGTGCCATCTTTAGCTCAAAACATCAGACAGCAATGGTGGTTTACAGTTCCAATGTCTGAGTTCACTTCCACCGCCGAAACTTTGGTTTCGGAGAAGAAGAAGATTGATCATAAAGCTGAATCCACCGGTTAAAAACGCCGAGTATAACCAAGATGACGGAGTGTCAGCTACTATGAATCTGATCAACTTACAAGAAGGGAAATATCAGCAAATTTTTTCTTAAAATATTTCATTTTATTTGTCGAAACTTTGTAAGTGAAATTGTCTCGTATCAGAAAAAGATATAAAAAACAAATTGAGAATATCATTTTTATGCTATATGACAAGGAAGAAACAACATAGATTTTAACATTCTGACATACAAATGCAACAACTCTCGCCACACAATCTGAGCAATCCGAATCTCTTGACTCTGTTTTCATCTCTTTATGGCTGAAATGCCCAAGTGACTAGTTGTTATATACACTTACTTTAATTTTTTTAAAAAAAACTTTGTTTAGCATCTATATTTCAGGCTCCTTTTTGTTTGGGAATAATCAATTACAAAGTTTCTGTATTTTCATTTCAATATTCAATTTTTTAAAATTTAATTAATTTTTAATCTTCACTAATATTATTTTTGATATAAATAACAAAATAGTAAAAATGATACAAGTTGTTGATAGCCAAGATACAATGCTCTGATGGATTTATGACATTACCAGAAGAGATAAGGTCCGAAGTCGTATGGTGATAAAAGACAAACTACAAGTAACTAGTATTGCCGACAAGTTATGAAAAATTAACCTTAGGTGGTTTGGGCATGTGAGCAAAAGGCACCCTAATGTTCTTGTGCGACGTTGTGAGAAAATAAACCTTCGTGACTGCAAGAGGAGAAAAGTAAGGCCAAACAAGACTAGAAAGAAGTGAGCAAGAAGGATATGATAGAGTTGGTCCTTATAGAGGAATTGGTCAGAAATAGAAAATTCTGGCGTCTAAGATACGGGTAAAGGATATCCTTTAAAACGTGTCAAAACAATCGTGGAAGTTATTTGGAGTCATTTACTGTAAAGCTCTAACGGCGTATCTACCACTTAGGAAGTCTAACCCTAATGTCAAATATGTCTTTTCTAGTTGCAAGTCGTGGACAAGTCTTTTTGTCCTACAACTTGGGTTTTCGGCTCTGGTATATAGGGAAAGGTCCTTTGAGGCCATCCGATACCTTTGAATTTTTCATACTCACATGACTACTGAGCAAGGATCCCTAACATAACTTGAGATATGAAGAGCCATATTTTGCAGCTTATCAGGTATTAGCAGATCTTGGCATCATATCAGGTATTTTCTTTTCTTTTTTTCTATTTTTATTTTAGTTTTATTTATTTACTTTTTTTAACCTGCATCACTTATTTGTAGTTTTTGTTGCATTATTACCATACTACGTTTTTTTTTCTTTATGTCACATTTGTATATAAGTCTACCGAAAATAACTTCTCTACTCTGTAAAGATAAGGCTACATATTATCAAACTTTTCCAGATCCTGCAATAATGCAAGATTTGGACTAGGTATGATGATAATATTTGAAATTTTATATAATTTTTTAGTGAATTCTTTTATATAATTGTTGAATATAAAAACAATTGATCTTATTTCACTAATGAACTTATCAAAAGAGGATTATATTAATGAAAATAAAGAATTATATAACATTTTCAAATGTTAATTTTTAGACATTTTATTAGTCACAGCAGTAATAGTAAAATAATATTTTAAATTCAATCATCTAATTTTAAATTTAAAAAAAAATTATTTGTTATACTTTTATTTCAACTGTTAGCAACTGGGTTATTCTCTCAGAGTTAGGCACTTTTAATTTGTACGCTTTATATTTTATTTGGGTGAACTAAGGACAACCGCATCACTAGTGACTTTCATGTGACCCCTTTTTGTTGCTTTGCCTACATTGGTCATTTTGTTTGAGGGGGGTGCTCGGCTAAAAGTTGGTTGATTAAATTATCATTACATAAATAACATTTTTTATATCTAAGTTTTGGGAATACGTAACACCCCTAAATATGAGATGAATGAAAGTTATTCTTGATAACGCGAAAGTGTCATAGGCACGAGTGATTGTTGTCACGCCTGTGAGAGGAGCGTCACAGACATGACACTTCCTGTTACGTCTTTTTTTTCTTTTTTAATTTTTAATTTTTTACAAAACAACATAATCAATTAGAATATATTAAAATTTAGTGTAAAATAAAATTATTTTATTTTTCTTTTTTTAGAAACACAATACAATTAATTAAATAAAATTAATTAGAATATATTAAAATTTAATGTAAAACAAAATTTTGATAAATTTTTATTTTTTCTTTTTTAGCAAAACAATATAATTAATTAGAATATAATAAATTAAATATAATTAATTAGAATATGTTAAAATTTGATGTAAAAAAATTTTTAATTTTTCTTTTTTAACAAAACAATATAATTAATTAGAATATATTAAAATTAAATATAATTTATTAGAATATATTAAATTTTGATCTATAACAAATTTTTAACAATTTTTTATTTTTTCCCTTTTTAACAAAACAATATAATTAATTAGAATATATTAAAATTAAATATAATTAAATTTGGTAAAACAAAATTTAACAATTTTTTATTTTTAGCAAAACAATATAATTAATTATAATATATTAAAATTAAATATTATTAATTATAATATATTGAAATTTGAATCAAAACAAATTTTTAACAAATTTTTATTTCTTAAAATTTTTAACAAGCTAATTACTATCAATAATAATCATCATCATCATCATCATCATCATCATAATAATAATAATAATAATAATAATAATAATAATAATAATAATAATTCTTTCATTTTAACTAATAATTATAATTATAATAATTATAGGTCTAGAATTTAATAAATAATTTTAAAATAATGAAACAAAAATTTAAATTGTAAGAGAAGTTCGTAATATTATTAAGATTATTTTCTAGGAAAGCAACATACAGTATTTATAGATAATAAACAAAAAAGCTAAGAAAATTCCAAACTAAAAAGAAAAAAAACAGAGAGAGAAAAGAAAAGCGTAGAACATAAATCGCACATGGGATTGCACGATCACGTTGATAAGAGATGGTTCTGTCTAGTCTCCAACAATTGAGCGGTGAAATGGGAGCAGATTTGCTATTCTTTGTGCTTTTTGTGTCCAAGTAAATTGCAACCATTTATTACAATAAATTAAATAGTTAGAATTTATTCAGACACGTAAACACAGCAAAATGAAACAGCAGATTTGAGG
Organism: Erythroxylum plowmanianum; assembly: GCA_025531925.1. NCBI lineage: Eukaryota > Viridiplantae > Streptophyta > Magnoliopsida > Malpighiales > Erythroxylaceae > Erythroxylum > Erythroxylum plowmanianum. The sequence continues at coordinate 26,935,587 of JANVCQ010000001.1, forward strand.
CCGCTGAAATGGACCTAACACAACCAACTATTACACCATTAATGCAAACAGTGGACATCATACGTATGTAGTCAAATTACGCAATCTAAAAATTGTGTACGACGATATGGTTGAGTGTCGTTTTAATTAGGTAAGAGCCTTAATTAACTCTTAACCTCTCCCACGTGGACGTCTGCGATCTGTATATTAATGAAAATTAAGATTTTAAAAAATTAAATTAATAAAATAAAAAATTTAATGTTTAAAAAGTTTCATAAAATTAGTTAAATATTGAATAAAATTAAAATGATTAAAATTTATAAATATTTAAAGTTTAATTACTAATAATATTTATTTATAAAAATTAATTACTTTATAAAAACTAACTCGTTAAGTAATAAATTGAATAATTTTTAATAACAAAAGGTATTAAATTAAATAAAATTAAAATTTTTAAAATTGAACAAAAAAGTTGACCTATTTAAAATTTTTACTATTAAATCGATCAAACCGGTTTAATTTTTAAAATAATTAAAAAACAACATATAAAATTTGGTAATAAAAATATTTAACTATTTTAAGGGAGATATAATAGGCACCCATATTTAGCACGTTCTACTTCAAAATGGTAGCTATACATACATGTATATTTTTTTTTTAAATAGAAGAACTTTTTTTTTAATAAGATAATCAGTAGAATTTATACAAATGTAAAAAGTTATGTAAGTCGTTTGAGACTACTTGAGCAGTAGTCTATTAGCTACAAAAAGGGGACAGGAGGATAATGCTTTTGAAAGCTACACGCGTTTTATATCAGAAGAACTTAAAATTGCTGCTTATTAAATAAATTTACGTAATTACGTAATAGTTTTGCAATAATATATTTAAATAATTTACGAGGCAAAATATATCGAATCCTTATATTGAAATATGTATTAAATAATATAATGACTCTTTAACTATTGACCTTAATTAAATTATTTACTATTCACAAAACAGATTATATATATATATTAGATCCAATTGGTGTTGGTGTAACTCAAAACTTGTATGTACGCATTCTAACAATCTTAAGAAGATTAAGGGCAAATTCCACATAGTCAAGTTTGTATTCAACTCTACATTCTAAACAGGAAAAACTTGAGATTTTCTATGAGAACCCTTACACCACCACAAGTTGAACCACCTTAAAAACGAGACAAGATCTTCTGTCTAATTTTATGGTGTCTTATTGTGTCCAGTAAATCTCAGCCATTTATTTATGCGAGACTCACATTCATTTACGCGGGACTCACACAGAATCCACGTAAATGATAGTCCGCAAGCTCTGACGAGATTGGTTGGAGCAGGACCACATGGCGGCATAGTTCATCGTGTTTCACGAGCATGTACAGAACGTCCCCACGTAACAGGTAGGTGTGTACTTGTTTCCGAATTCATAATTTACGGCTACCAAACTTGTTTGATCTTTCTCTGATTACTTCCTCTGGTATGATTAGACACAAAACGATTGCTTTGTTATAAATACATTTTCCTCGTGCTTAACTCGAAAGCATTTAAGTTTGTTTTTCTGACACAGACAGACAAGTCTAGTCTAATTGTTAAGCATTTATAGTATTGTCTTTCGTGGTATATCGTTCCTTTTAACCGTAATATTACAAAAAATAAATATTTCAATTTAAAATATATTCACGTGACTTTGACTTGCAGTAGTTCTCTTAAATTGTCATATTTTAAAATCTATTTGATAATTATTTTTATTATATTAGTTTACGTATCCTACCACTCTTATCGTCCATGTAACCTATTAGATTAGAGGACACAACCCTATCATATGAAATAGTTTCAATTGATAGATCACAAATGTCGGAACATTCAAATAAGAATTTTTCTATTGACTTTTTAGAATAAAACTATTAGCATTAATTCATTGCAAAATGTTAATGTCACTACAAGAAAAATGTTAAATAGCGATGGAAAAATACCGACGGTAATAAAACTGTTGGAAATACTAACGAAAAAAGCGTTACCGTCGCCGAAATTGGTTGTGCGTTAAAGTTGTTGCGACCGAAAACCATTCCGTCGCTAAATTTCGTGAAATATATGTACCGACGCCCATTTCGGTCGATGAAGGCGTCGGTGAAAACGTCGGCCTTCAGTCAACGTAAACGACGTCGTTTTGGTTTTAATTTAAGCTCCTCTGCTCCTTCCTTCTCCTCCTCCTCGCGCGGTACCCTACGGCTCTCTTCCTCCTTCATCTTCCTCCGAGGACGTCGCCGGTCGCCGCTCGCCGCTCGCCGCCGTCGCTTCCGACAGGTTAGTAAGTTCTCCGACAGCTTATTTCCAAGGAAAATTGTTACCATTGTATATTGACTAAGGCTTTATCAATTGTTTTCCTTAAAAACCACCTCTCATTTCTTTATTGTTTCAAGTATAAAAGTTCCCTTCCATATTTGAATCAATAAACTCAATATGGATAACATAATAATATAGTTTCTAAGAGAACAATTTCCCTTTAATTTAGATGGATGAATTATGATGTTGAAATCTGTAAGAATTATCAAAGAAGTATTCATGGTGAAATGTATTTCCTTTTAACTTATTTCATAAATAGATCCTTTGAAATGAAAATTAAAAAGAACAAACAAAAGTCACTTGGGGGTTTATTTTCTCTTGCATAATTGTTATAGATAGGTGGATAAACTTATCTTTGATAATTGAGTGAAGAAAATTGATTTTGTCAGGGTCAAAAGCACTTGCTAATTTTCCATTATAATAAGAATGATGATTGGAGATAATGGATCAATGCTTTGTCATAAATTTTTAAATTTTTTGTGCAGTTATCCTCTTTGAACTTAGTTTCCAAGAGACCAATTAAGAAAGGTATGATATCTTGTAAGTAATCATACATGAATTTAATTTTTTGAGACTATTGAGACTCTAACATTCAATAAAAGATTAAACATCAGAAGGGGAGGTTTGAGATCTAGTTTCTTTATGTTTCCTATTTGACTCGTTCCTAGTAAGATGTGTGAAATCATTACCTACAAACCGTGTTCCTTAATAGTCATTAGTCTATTTTTCATTTGGGGAACTATCATGATTATTGGTTTTTACTAGATAGTGCGTTTAATTATAGCTTTGTTGTACATATGGTAGAGAAGATTCACCACTCTACTCTTATTCTCCTTAGTTTTGGGAACTAAATATAAAATGGGGATAGCCTCTGTATCCTCTAATTGAGTTAC
>JANVCQ010000001.1:26944768-26974495 GCA_025531925.1 Erythroxylum plowmanianum
ACTAAATAAATAAAAACATATATACACTTAATAATAGTAACGAATTTAATAATATTTATAAATAATAATAAACATGTTGTATTAAAAATTCAGTATTGTAAAAGTCCAAAAAGTACAAAAATAATAAACATTTAAACATGGCTTTGATAACATGTTTCTTTGTCAAAGCCATTATCAAAGCCAAGCTCGTAGGCGGCTTGAAGGAGTAGCACTGTAGCGCTCAGCAGTCAGCATAGAGGAAGCGTGTACAGGAAGGCGTGGTTTAAAATTTTCAACCAAAAACAGCGTCGTTTGGGTCTTGGACAGAATAAGACAGAGTTGTCTTAGACAGACGATCCGGGCTCCAGAAAGAGTCATCTTTTTAAATACGTGGGACCACACAAGTATCAAGACTTTTCCTCTCTGCAAACTGCACACGAAACCATGCATGTACTTGTTATTGTCATAGTCAACTCCAATTTTAAGAGAATACATACATAATTGTTGTTAAAAAAGTGGTAATTTTTTACGGGTAAAAGTAAAAAATCTTTAGAATTTTTAATAATTTTTTTTACTTCTCTTACATAATTTAACTAATAAATTATAATTTATATGTTTATCGCTTTATATTTTAATTAAAATTTTATTTAAATTATAATTGATAAAAATAAATTATCATTGTTATCCTTAAAAATATTATATTTATTATCCTCGTTAGTAATTATATTTTTCAAATTTAAGTTCCTTATTTATCTTTTTATACTTTAATTGAAAATTTTAAATTATTATTATTAAAAATTAATTATTATTTTTATCATAAATTTGTTTAATAAATTAAATTATTAATTAATATATACATAAGTAATTTTGTTTAAGATAATTTTAAAAGTCAAAAAGTCAACATTGTAATTTAAAAAATCAAAAAGTCAACATTTCCTAGGTTATAAAAGAGCAACTTTACCTATTGCTCCAAAGCTTACTTTCATTTTAAGATAATTTAAGAATGCATTTAAAAAATAATATTTAAACTATAAAGAAATACGTATAAAGGATATTAAAAAAGAAATTAGAATAAAATTAGAATCATTTCTATTGAATTTCTTTAAACATACTTCAACTTTTACGAGTCTTTAAATAAATAATAATATAGAAATATTATTTTTATTTTAAAATTTATGTTAGATTCAATTGTAGTTTAAATTATTAGATTTTTATTAGTTTAGTATATATTTATATGCATTATTAGTACATTTTTATTTCAATAAAATATTTTATTTTACACTATATTTTTAATTATTTTTGTAATTTTATTTCTTATTTATTATACACCAGTTTTATAACGGTTTAACATCAGTTGAACCTTTAAACCTTTTCTTTGACCGGTTCGATGTTCAATCTAATTTTTAAAATATTAGCTTTTATAACTTATGAAATCATAAAAAGTGATTTCTACTTTCTATTTCTATTTTTTCATAATATAATTTACTATCAATTAAATGCATATTATTAATAAGAATTATGAATAAATTATAATTAATTTAAATTTAAAAATATCTTCAAAATTTATAAATTTTAAATAAATTTTTCTTTAATAATTAAAAATATTTATTAAAAACAAATCTTAATTTATAAATAATACAATATAAGAGAAAAAAAATTTATTTGTAATATTTTAATATAATATTTTATACGATAATTACATATCAAATAAAACTGTAAAATAAATTATTTTTTATAAATGAAATTTTATTTTAATCTTTCATATAATATCTATCATAAGTTATTAGTAAAAACTATTATATTTATTAAACTAAATAATTAAATTTTTATAAATTAATATATGTTTTAAGTTATTAAAGCAAATGTAATTAATAATTATTAAATAAAATTATTGTATTTTTAAAATCTTGGTTGTCAAGGAACTTATATAACATATTGTGGGGTAAAAAGTCTAACGATAGGATTACGTCCTTAAAGATTAAGGTGAGGTTGTTGTTATAAATGTGGTGTGTGTTTATACAATTCAAGTAGGGTTAGACGAACAAATTAAGGGTCATTTTTTGGAAGAGCTAGATGAGATGATTTGGTAAACACCCCATAGCGAGAGAGTTATTCTAAGAGGAAACTTTAGTGGTCATATAAGAGCAATCTCAAATGAAGACTTATGGGTACTTATAAGGGTTTCAGGTACGGTGAAAAAAATGTTAACGAGACCACTTTATTGGATTTCATGATAGCACTTCAATTGGTGATAGTCAACTCTTTTTTTAAGAAAAAAGAGGAACAATTGGTGACTTTTAAGAACAGAACCATGAAAACTCAAATTGACTATTTCTCCATAAGGTAGAATGATCAACCTAGTTGTAAGGATTGCGAGATTCTTGCTTGTCAACTTAGTAGGTCTGACCTTGGGCAAGGGTAGGAAGGTCATCTACCCATGACTCACCCTTATGAAAAATAAAATAGGGCCTACTTTTGATCTTCGTAAAGAATAAAATGAGGTAAAATATGACCTACTTTTAACCCTCATAAAGAACAAAATGAGGCTTTTTTTCTTTACATACTTTTTTCATTTGATTTTTTTGAGTTGTTCTCTTAATCTTAATATTAAGAATTATTGTAACCCATTAGGTTATTCAATAATGTCACAATGAAGAGCTTAAAGTAGTCTCTTTAATAATAAAATTATGCTTTTAAAGTTTACATATTTATATATTGTCAATTTATGGAACCCTTCTTTTACTTTGTTTAAGGTTTATGAAACGTTAGAAATGGCCTTGCAACACAACATAAATTGTTAGTTTTAGATCTTTTTATTAAGAGTTGGAAGAAGAATAAAAGTCCTAGGAGATGTACCATAATCAAATGGTGGAATTTAAAAGGAGATATGGTAAAACAATTAAGGGATAGAATAATGTATGTAGAGGAATAAAATTTGGTATGAGATGCAAACTAGAAGTGGGAGAGCGTTGTAACTCTTTTAAGAAATACAACTTTAGAGACTTTAGGTGTTTTTAAAGGGTCGAGGGATAGTAAAAGGGAGTCTTGGTGGCAGAATGAAGATGTTTATGAAAGAGTTAAGTTCAAAAAAGCTACCTATAAAGCTTTGTTGGATAACATCACAGAGGTGGACAGAGTTAATAATGAGAAAGTTATAAATTGACAATGAAAGAGGCGAAGATGATAATATCAGAAGTTAAAAGTAAAGCTTACAAGAAACTATTTCAACGATTGGATACTAAAGATAAAGAAGGGATACTTTTAAGTTAGCAAGTGCTAAGGAAAAAAATGAGAGATTTAGATAAAGTTTATTGTATAAAAGATGAAGTAAGGCGGGTGAGCTTCTAGTTGAGAATAACATCAAGAGAAGATGACAGAGGTAATATATATACGATTTATTAAGAATATGTAAGAAGGTGTAAAAACTAGAGTAAGGACGATAGGAGAAGATAGAGCATTTTCTATAGACATCGAGCCTCATTAAGACTCCTTTTTGAACCCTTTTTGTTTGCAGTAGTGATTCATGAACTCACCAAGAATAGCTATGAAGATGTGTCTTGGTATATATTGTTTGTTGATGATATTATTTTAGTGGATGAGATGAAAAAGGAGGTCAATGTCAGGCTTAAACTTTGGAGGGAAACGTTAGAATCGAAGGGCTTTATATTAAGTAAGACTAAGACTGAGTATGTAAAGTGTAACTTTTCGAAACATAAGGAGGTTACCGATATGAAGGTAAAGATTGGTTTAGAAGTTATACCATAAAATGAGTGTTTAAATATTTAGAATCTATCATCCAGAGTAACAGAGAGATTGATGAAGACATAATTCATGAGATCAGATCAGGATGATTTAAAAGGAGAAGTGGATAAGGAGTTTTGTGTGACAAGAGGATACCACTCAAACTTAAAGGTAAATTTTTATCGTTTAGCGATTAAGTCGATCATGCTTTATAAGACAGAGTATTGGCCTTTCAAATAAGTGCATAATCATAAGCTAATGTTGACAAAGATGAGGATGTTTCATTAGATGTGCAATCTTACCGGAAGAGATAAGGTTAAGAATAGAGATGAAAGTGAGTTTTCAACCTGATTAATATCTGCACCACTCGACACAAAAAAATAGACATGGAGACTAAAAAGTAGATTTTAAATGGATGCTGAAAAATAGATATAGATATGAATTTAGATATGGGTCTAGTGATAACTCGAACCGATAGATACCTATACCCTACTCGTTTTTTATTAACTCTATTTTTTATATTTTTCTTGAATATTTATGGTTAAATATAATAAAATATTAATATTTTTTGAAAAGAAACAACTTTAAAATCCTCACTTTACGCCTCAATCTTTATCTTTTTTCATCATATTTTACTTTCTTACAAGATGATAATAATGCAAATGATATGGAAATGGAGTTTTGAATGTTGTGGAGTTCACACAAAGACAATTTGAAGCTTTGGATATTTTTGTCTTTGTTCCAGTTATTGATTGTGAAAAATATATGTTATCTTTACACTAGACATTATGATTTTTATTATTCCAATTTTTTGATTTTTTAAGACATACAAATCAAAATTTTAAGACATAATTTTGATTTGGAGCGCTCACAAAAATCTACTGTTTATATTTTCTATTTAGAAATTATATTTTTATGTGCTATACAATCCGATGAATATCCAAAAATCTAAACAATCCAATAGATTTGGATATGGATAGTAAATCGTAAGAACCTATAGATTTTAAATAGATAATGAATTGAGTCATAAAAAATGGATATGGATATGGGTAGAGTAATACTCGAACCGAACCCTACCCATTACCATCCCCAGGGCCGTTCCTATCGTTTTATAGACCCCGGGCGATATAAAAAAAGGGCCCCAATAAATCGATAGATGGCTCACAATATATCACAAAGATATATAAATGGTATTATATCTGTGATAGAGAAAAAAAATAAATAGTAAAATTTAATATCTAATATTAAAAATAAAAAAACAAAAGAGTAAAAATACATTAAAAAATCAGAAACTTTACCTTTAAATTATACTTAGAATTCAAAAGACAGAATCGTGAAATTTTTTGCTGCTAATTTTTGAGTTGGAGTATTTTAAATACATATATTGATGAAAATAAAGAAATTAGAAGGTAAAAACACACTTAAATATTTCAAGACTATTTATAAGCATAAGATGTTGGCTTATAACGTTAACTTAACTTATAACGTTAAAAATCACCAAAGTTAAAATTATTTATTATTACCTCTACCTGCAACCTACGTAACCTGCAATCTTGGAACTACAATATTTAAGTACTTATTAAATATTTCAAGACTATTTATAAGCATAAGATGTTGGCTTATAACGTTAACTTAACTTATAACGTTAAAAATCACCAAAGTTAAAATTATTTATTATTACCTCTACCTGCAACCTACGTAACCTGCAATCTTGGAACTACAATATTTAAGTACTTATTACCTGCAATCTTGAAACTTGTCTAATATTTACTCTTCAAAACATCACCGATGTTAAATTAATTTTGAGTGAATTAGTTATATACTGTAAGAGTCAAAAGCCTAATTGCCTAAATATAAAATTAAGGGGCCCCTTTTCATCATGGGCCCTGGGCAGGTGCCCTGCTGGCCCTTGCCCAGGGCCGGCACTGACCATCCCTAATTAAGAATGTAATCGTATGGGACAAATTGAAGGTAAAAAATATTATTGACAAATTAAGAAAGACAAGACTTAAGTATTTTAGATATGACGCTATTGGAACTTACTGAGAACATAACCCGTGATAGAAAACTTTGACGTACTAAGATACAGATAAAAGATCCCTTGTAAAGGGATTCTTGTAGTTCACATAGATCTTTTAACAATTTTTTCTTGTAGTTAGCTTATACTTATAAATTATTATTATTATTATTATTATTAATTTTTTTCGTATTATTTAATTTATTACTTATTTTATATTTTACTTATTATTATTATTATTATTATGTTTTCTCTTTTTGTCTTCTTCTTCTTATGGGTTAATCGGAAATAACTTCTCAACTAGTTAGGAGTAAGACTACTTATTACTATACCTTTCAAGACTTCCCATATCAGCAGAATTTATATTAGGAGTTATTCTTATTATTAATATATATTTAGTTGATAATAAATAAAAACAAAAAAATAGAAGAAACTAAAATAAAAATAAAAAATAAAAGTGAAAATAAACTGTCACAGCCGTACTCACAGGAATTTAATAATACAGCAAGACAGAAACCAAACAGCACGTAAACAGAAAAAGAGGTAAAGAGTGGTAATAGTAATACAGAAATACTGACAAAATTATGCAGCGTGCCGTGGACGGCGGGTTCCTTGAATTTAGCAAACACCTTAGAAGAGTACAAGAGTACTTGAGTGATTGCGTCCTTGCTTACGTGTCCGATGGGATTGAGCCCACGAGCGCCTCACTAGTTACTACTCGCCCACTTTTGCGGTTTATACCAAGACCCACGCCACGCCCTTGAGGAGAAAGAGCAGTGAAAGACGTCTACTTTGGGGGGTCAACTTCAATGAAAGATTCGATTTTTCCACTTTTGAGCATTTATATGCACATTCAGCTCTGAGGCTTTTGTCCGTCTTTGACGTTTTTTGAGCATAAAGAGGCAATAGAGAGAGATGGGTTGGAGAGGGATTCTGGGTTTTGAATATGGGATTGTACAGGCTCCACTGGGACCTGATATTTCTGGTCCTGAACTTGTTGCTGCAGTTGCTAATGCTGGTGGACTTGGATTACTCAGAGCACCTGACTGGGTACTAATTCTCGTACCTGCTCTCGTATATTTTTCTTTTCTTCACTTGCTGTATTTATCTTGCTTCCATGTGATGATTCAAAAGCTTGGAAATGGAGTTGGAGATGCATATTCATCCGTTTTGCAACACAGTTCTTAGTTGAATTAGATAGTGGCTCTGTTTTCAATTGCAATGCCTTAAACTTTGACCGAAAGTTGCAAATATTCTGCACTTGTGATAATTTTCTTCTTTTCATTCTAATGTTTTTAATCCTCATTATTATTATTATACTCTATTTTCTACTTCCTCTGTTAACAATCTGTTCATTTCTTTTTAATCTATGAAAACCGAGCATTGTCACATTTTCTTGGGGACAAGATGCGTGTCCACCCTATGGCTTGCTAGATTAACTGATAAGAAAACTGCCACTCTCAAGTGGGATACTTGTTCTGTTTGATATGTTCAAGCCTTATGTATTAGGTTGGTTATAATGAGAATAGACAAAGCTAGCGAAAGTGCATATGCACTGCCTTGTCTACGAAGATCAACCATCCAACATAGTGCTGTGACATACTTAATTGCTTCCATAGATGAGGCATAATCTAATGATACAACCATCCAACACAGTGCTGTGAAATACTTAATTGCTTCCATAGATGAGGCATAATCTAATGATACAGAATAGATGCTGAATATTATAGCAAGTTTTACAACTTGATATTAGAAAGCATTTCTGTACGGGTTTGGAGCTATAACTGGGTAAGTAACCATGTATGGCTATAGCTGGAAAATTGTACTCAATGACAATATTGGATATGTAAAATGGCTACTGAACTTTCTTACCTTATTTCACCAGCAAATTGGTTGATGAACTGCAACAGCTAATCACTAATATCACCAAAAGAATAAAAGTTGGATCTTCATTTCTATGGGCTACCCCTGCAGTTTTCAGTCTTACAATCTATTGTTTGAGGGGAATGAAAAGAAAGAAGAAAAACAGAATTGAGACTAGAAGATGACTTTTTTTCATTTCACTTTTCCCAGGAGTCACCACTTTACTTAAGAGAGCTAATAAGGAAAACTCGAAGCTTAACTGACAAACCATTTGGGGTTGGTGTCGTTTTGGCATTTCCGCACGAAGAAAATGTGAAGGCTATACTTGATGAAAAGGTTGCAGTTTTGCAAGTTTATTGGGGTGACTGTACGAAGGAATTTGTACATAAAGCGCATGAAGCTGGCGTGAAGGTGGTTCCTCAAGTAAGTCTTTATACCATTTGGCTAATTAGAACTTTTAGCCCATTGAATTGCGGTACGTGCAACGTATTATTGCTTTTTCATGCTTAGTGACTTTAGTTTCAACACATATTGAACAGGTTTAATATACATGTGCTTGAATCAGAATATAGTATTCCTTGTCCATAGACACATCATCTTTTCTAGATATTGTAAGAAAGTTTGCAAGGATAACCATTTGCATCTTTAATATGTAGAAATGCTTGATGGTCTATTAGGAATTTATGGTATTAATTACATATCCCTGCATTTTGTAATTCATACTGGTCATGGACATCCACAAACAGTTACTGCAATGATTATAGGGAAAAGACTGCAAATCATTCAAGTTAGATTTTAGGATAATTTTCCAACGTCTAATTCTCCTGGTGGGCTGAATATGGATACATTTCTTTCCAAGGTTGGGAGTGTTGAAGGCGCAAGAAACGCCATCGAATCTGGAGTCGATGCAATTATTGTGCAAGGACGTGAAGCTGGTGGTCATGTAATTGGTCAGGTATGAGAACATGCTGCATGCTCAGTTTGACAGCACTGGCTTAAAACTGAGCAATTTAAGTGCATTTTCAGTGAAGACTTGGATAAGTTTTGCACCTTATGATCAGTTACAACTTTTAGTATGAATAAATGAAAATTTTGTTCCGCCCAACATCAAGTTCTTTAAGCTTTTGACTATAACATTTTTCAGGAGGGTTTAATTGCATTGTTGCCCAGAGTAGTGGATCTTGTTGGTGATCAGAATATACCTGTGATTGCTGCTGGTGGCATAGTAGATGCACGCGGCTATGTAGCTGCTTTGGCGTTGGGTGCTCAAGGTGTCTGCCTGGGAACTAGGTATGAGGAATTGTCATCTTTCTTTTTGAAGGACTCATCAGGCAGTAGCAGTTAGGCATCACTAAGCTGCAACTACTGGAATGAGTATGCATGCCTTGTTTCATTGGGCATGTAAAGAAGAGGATTAGGCTTTAGGCTAATTATTGACATTAATTATTCTGAGTAAGCCTCATTTTCAGTAGCAAGTGTATCTTAGCTTATCCAAAGTTATGATTACCATGATCTTCAGTTTAGGTGAGATGAAAATTCAGAGTAAAAGATACAGATACCCTTCATGGTTTTGATTGATTCGTCAAAATGTTGGTTTAGCCAGAAACCGATGATGTTATGAAAGTTGTATTGTTGAATAGTCTTTACTTGCTTGTAATCATATTTTGCAGGTTTCTTGCAACTAAGGAAAGTTATGCTCATCCTACATACAAGAGAAAGGTGGTTGAGCTTGACAAAACAGAGTATACAAATGTGTTTGGTCGGGCCAGGTGGCCTAATGCACCCCAACGTGCTCTGGCAACTACTTTCTTCAATGATTGGAAGTCTCTCCCTCCTCATGAAAATGAGTTGAACCAACCCATCATTGGCCGCTCGATCATAAATGGCCAGGTTAGCATCTCTTCATCATTCTTTTACTTATCAGCAGTTGAAGCTTCTGAGAGAGGAATAGATTAGATTATATGATTTAGCTTTGGTTGCCTAATTTATCATCAATATCTAGGAAAAGGAGATTCGCCGGTTCGGTGGTACTGTTCCGAATGCGACGGCTGCCGGAGACATTGAAAGCATGGCCATGTATGCTGGTGAAGGAGTAGGTCTGATCAAAGAAATTGTACCTGCAGCTGAAGTGGTAAAGGGGCTAGTTGAAGGAGCTAAACAACTGATCCACCAAAAGTTTGGAGCTGGAGAGGAATGTAGTGATTAGAGCATTGTTTTAAAATTCAATCATGGATGTGTTTAAGACAATTCGCATAATGAAACACTATAAGTTAAAATAAAGCTGAGTACAAATTTTTTTCAATAATTTTTATTTTAAAATTTAATAAAATGTTTTAACATTTTAAAATTAACAAACAATTAAAGAATATTAACATATTTGAAATCTAATGAATAATATGTTTATTTCTTTAAATCATATATTTTATTTTCATTCAAATTCATTTACTATTGAACCTTTATTTTGGTTACTGATAATGGATAAAATAGAATGATAAAATTTAGATAATCCTGATCTTTTATTCCTAAGATGGTGCGGTGCGAATATAAGCTAGAATAAGAGATTAAATATTATAAAGTTATTATTAGAATATTATCAAATATTAATTCTTATCATAATATTATCATCAAAATTACATATTAAGATATTTTGTATTAATTTATTTAATAATCATTATATTTTTTTTCTTTGACATTTTTATTCTTATCATAAAAATCATTAATAATTATTTAAAAATTAAAATTTATATAAATTTCCAAAATTTTTGTATTAATTATTTATGAAATATAAAATATTTTAATTAATTTACAAAATAAATCATAATAACTAAATATGAGTAAAAAAATTTCTCATTATTATTTTTAATATTTAGACAAAATACTAGCATAATTATTAACTTTATTTATTTCTATACTATACTAATATCATTTTTATTCTAATTTTCACTTTCTATTTTCATTCCTAATTTTTAATTTCGATTTCTTTATTACTACTTATCAAACGAGAAAAGAGTTAAGCCTCGATGTGGCAATGGGATGAGATAAGTTCGGGTTCACTCAAGCTTGACTTTGGTTTAAAATTTTACAATCAAATTCAGGTTTAGTCTAAAATTTTATTGATTTTAAATGAGATTTAATTAAATATTTTTAATTTAAAAATTAAAATAATATTATTTTTATTAAAAATTTTATCTTTATTATTAATTTATTATCTATGAGGTATATAACACTTCTTTTTATATGGCCATCTATAATTTATGGGCCTTTTATTATGATAATAGAAAAGTATTGAAATATTTAATTTATATAATTAAATTTTAATTTTATTAATAAAATCCCAAATTATGACACCAAGTCAACCTTATTTTTAATAATTAAATATTTTATAAAAATTTAAAATTAATTTTTATAATCCCGTTTAAAATTTTAATCCAAGTATGTGTTATATATTTTAAAATTATATATTTTAATATATATTGGTATTAAAATATATAATTTTAGGTATTAAAATATATAATTTTAGGCGTGAATTCCCATGTTAAAGTGAATACATTAATTAATTAAAATATATAATTTTTATTGAACCATGATATTCTTACCACTCAAACATGAGTTTCCGTGTTACTTAGCCACAATTGTCTAAATTATATTATATAATTGAATTTATTATATTATATTTCTTATAAAATTATTTTCATCTCTTATAAGATTAAATATATAATTGGTATTAAACTAAAAATAAAAAAATCTCATTTATAGTCTTATTGAACATTATTGTTGAGAATCATTTAATCAAGTTGTCGTTGGGTACAACCTTTTGTCGTTCTCTTTTCTTTGATCTTTACACAATTTGTGATTGTTAACACTAATTTAGTATATTGTCCAGTAGGGATGAATCATGTCCCCGTATAGTGACGCTCGTAAAGAAGAAAATAGGCCTATCCTTATTTGAGGAGCCTTAGCAAAACATATACAGGAAATAGGCAAAAGGTCACTTTTGGCCTTGAATTTTTTATCATAATATTTTAAAAAATAATTATAATTCTAATATTTAAAAAACGGAAAAATTAGATTCTATTTTAATGAAAAATTTAACCTAAAGTACTAGGTCAATATAATAAATTTTTAATAATTATTTATCTAATATCATGTCATTGCTGGCGTGATAAGAAAAGATTCATTTTTTTAAAATATATAATATTTTTTTATGAGTATGAGACTCATTTTTATTTAATTTATTTATAAATTTTATACACTGCATCCGGTGAAGAATACAAATGATTGATTTCAAGGAATTATTAACGAGAAACAAAAGGAGTCATGCATCCCAGATTATACATAAGCACAAGGCATCGTTGGAGCTTTCATGTCTGAATACTTTTCATTTTTCTTGTCTTGTCGATCAGAAAATGGTAAGAGTTGAGATAAAAGTTAAATTTTTTTAATGACTTTTTTTACGGCTAAAATATCTTTATAGCTAGTCGTAGTTATATTTTTTTCGTACCAATCTCTTCAATGAGAACAACATCCTAATAATGCTTACTAGCATCTTTCTGTAAAATGCACCGGTCTTTATTAGGAATCTTTAAGCAAGTAGATTTTGACATATTTGATTTAAGTGATGTATGACTCTGGTTTGATCTTTACTTCATGGTAGTAAATTCTTCCTCCGTAACTTTAATAAAGGAGATGTATAATTAATCACGTGAGAGATGAAATATCTGAATTAGTTAATAATTTCAAAGAATTGTTGAATTTGTTTAGTGTTGAGATTTTCATCTAAGAAGTGTAATAGTTCACTGGCTATGTGAGGGCCAAGTTGATAGAACTTATTATGAAATTTCGTACCTAAAAATTATATTTGAGTCATCCCCATATGACTCTTTTTACTGAGAGCATAATCTTATGTTGTTATGTGAGATTCAAAAAAAATTGAAGTTGTGCCTTGTGTTCTTCATGAGTTTTGGAATATAGAAGGATGTCATCAATATAGACCAAGCAACTTAAAATGATAGGCTCACATATTTTTGTCATGGCTCATTGAAATAGTGAAGAGGCAATCTTGAGTCCAAATGACATTATGGTCCATTAAAAGTGGACATTAGGAATACAAAAGACTATCTTGTATCTTTCCTAAAGGGTCAATTCCCAATTGCAAACATCCTGCTTTTAAATCAAATTTCGAGAAAATTGTAGCTTCTTAGAGAAACAAGACTTGAGTATTAATCTTTGGCAGTAGAAACTTATCATTTTGCATGAAAAAATTGAGAGGTTTGTAATCAATTACTAAATTTTTTTTTCTGCAATTCTGTTCAAATATCTTGTTCACATAAAAAGATTGACAAACCTAATCAGATTTTATGGGCTCGATTATTCATCGCTAGAGTAGGATAATACATTCCTCTTGTGCTAATTTCAAATAATGAGGGTTCATACCTGAATGAGTAGCATTTGTAAGATTGATATCTTAATTCCTTTTTAATGGTGAATAGATGAAGAAGTGAAGATTTTTCTATAGAGGATATGAATGTGAGAACTGGGATGGTTCTCAGAACAATATTATAAAAATTGATTCCGTTGATCTTTGTATGAAGGTGATACTTGTGTGAGTTCAAACACATTTCTAATATCAATATAAGCACTAAAATTGACACGACATTTAATCTCTGTAGGTAGGATTTGTAGTGAAGATACTTTACAATAAACATCCATGTCAATCTGAATACCTGGACTAGGTAGATGGTTTCTAAGAACTTTGATCAAAACCACACAATCAGAAAAAGAAGTGAATCCTTATTTTCTTTTTTGTGATAAGCCCAATCTTAAAAAAAATTTCATCGGCAATAGTGAAATATTCATCATGAGATATTTATGCTTCAAGTGGTAAAATGTTGGACTTTATAATACTGCAACAAGATCCAATTCCATATACTCGCTAGCTTTGATCGACTTATCATATTTATCTTATTGTAATAATTGGATATGGACATTAGGACGAGGAATAATGAAAGGCTTATAGTCTACCTTGAAACGTTTTTGCTATACCATGCATAACATGTCTTCTTCCGCGTCTTCAGGGTTCATACTTGTCCACAAAAGAGTCGAGTGGAAGAGCAAATTATGTCTCTTCATCCTCACTAGATTATTCTTTCAATATTTCCATTATCTTGGATAGGCATGATAGCCTCAATGGAATCTAATAATTTTACATCCCATTTCGTCTTATTAAGTCATTGGCGAGTATAATGTCTTGATGAAACATTAATTTGTCTTCTTTGCTTTGAGGATTTCTTCTTTTGAAGAATCTGACAAATCGACATCGTTTCTTTCATCTGAAAGGCTTATAATTTCTTTCATGAAAAATATGAGATATGCGGGGCTTCTTATAAGAAAACTTTCTATAATAATGCTTCTTTTTCGGGCGACATTTACAATCTTTTTTTTCCTTATAATTGATCTTTAAATAAGACTTATAATATAGTATAATTTTAAAAATATTTAAAATTCTAAAAATCTTATATTTTTAATTTTTAAAATTTCTCATACTTTTATTAAAAATAAAATAAATATGGTATAAATTTGTATCAATTAAATAACCTAACCTAATTTTTATAGTTCATGTCAATTAATATATAATAAATTATTGTTTTAGATGAGTTTTAGTTAATTTGGATCATGTTTAAAAATTTATTCATTATATTATTAATATATAATTAATTTTAAATATATGAAGAGAAAATTTTCTAAACAATTGAATTTCACAAAAAGGTTTTAAAAATTTTAAAAATTAAAAAGTAAAATTTAAAGTTACTTAAATCACATAAAAGACTTATATGATTAACTCTAATATTTTATTTATATGTAAATTATATATTTTATATTAGTGAGATGATTATTATATATGATAGGATAATTATTATATATACATGGGATAACTTTTAGGATGAGTATTTTATATAAATGTACAAATTCAAACCAATTGCTTTAGGCCGTAAATTATAGTATTGAATCCAATTAAAATGGGATAGTAAAATTATAGTAAAAATGTAATTTAATAACATAGTTAATTAGTAAATTTAATAATATAGTTATTTTAAAAACTAAATAAAATGTAAATAACAAAGGAAGTTAAAATGATAAATTGAATAATAAAAATAATGAATTTTTTTGTATATTTTAATATCTTTTTTAATATTTTTAATTTTGAAAGCAAAATCAAGAACTGAATAATGAAACCAATATTTTAAAAATTAGATAAAAAGTTTAAAATTTAAAATATTTAACAAGTACTAAAATGTCATAAAATTAGAAAAAAATTAAATAAAAATCAAATTTAAAATAAAGTGATTGTTTTTATAAAAAAAATAACTAAAAATTAGAGATAATTAAATAAAAATTAATTAATTAATTTTAGTATATAAAAATTTATTAATTAAAAAATTAAAAAATTTGTAACTTTTTTGATTAAAGGGAAAATAATGAATACATATTACAAAATAGATCAAGGAAACAGGTCCCGACTTATCCTCTAATAGGAGGAAACAGGTCCTGACTTATCCTCTTATTTTTGATTTTTCTCTATCTGTTTTTTACTTTTAATTTGTAACTTTTAATAACAAAGTAAATAAATTTGTAACTTTTAATAATAAAGTAAATAAAAAAAATTTTACTGTAAAGATTTTAAAACACTCAGTATTGTCTTGTTACTGATTTTGTGTAGTCTCTCACCGTCAACCTGACGGACGCCAAAATGGCCACTCTTAGTAACGCCGCTGCCGCCGCAGTCCTCTCACCGGACTTACTATCGTTCATAGACATGAAAACCCTCTCCCAGTTGGAGCTCCGAACTCTATCCCTTTGTTCCTCTTCCTCCGCCGACGGCGAACTCTTCACCCCCGCCATTGACCGCACAATCTTCAACGAGAGTTCAGGCTCCCGCCGCCAGACTTATTCAAGGCCTTCCTCCCACCACCATCACCACCATCGCCATCGCGTGGCCGGCCTCCTCCCCAAAGCCACCTCAAGCCCTCCTCCGCCGCCTAATCCCACCCCCTCTACCGACCCTGAAAACCAGTCTATAATCAAGCATCTCAAGCAATTGCTCTCATCACACCCCGACTTCCAAGAATCGGATTTAACCCCATTCGATTGCTTCACCCATCCATTCAGTTTGACATATCTAACGCCGCCACCGCCGCCGTTACCGCTGCCGGAGTCGAATGTGAGGAAGAGGAAGAGAGGGCGGAAACCAAAAGTGAAGGGTGTGGAGGGTGGATTAGGGTTTGAGGTAGTGAACAAGAACGGGGAAGTGGTGGACTGGGTGGGGTTGGGGAGGATGGAGGATCCATACGGGGAGGAGTTGCGGCGAAGGACGGTGGGGATGAACAGCGAGGAAGAGTTGTTTGAGTTCTTGAGGCAGTTGGAAGGGCAGTGGTGCAGCAGGAGGAGGAAGAGGAAGATTGTGGACGCCGGCGAGTTCGGTGATCATATGCCTGTGGGATGGAAGCTTCTGCTGGGGCTTAAGAGGAAAGAAGGTCGTGCTTGGGTTTATTGCCGCAGATATATAAGGTGCCCTTTGACCTTTCTCTTTGATTATTATATCTTTAGCTTCCCTTTTCTTTTCTTTTTCGGTATATCTATCTCAGTATCTAATCTGTTTCAGTTGTATACTTCTATTCAGTGGGAGGGATGAAAGGTTTTTGCTTTACACCTGAAAATTATTGGAATTGCGATACAGTTTTAATGTTTACTTACTGTATCTATTGGTTCTGTTTCCGTTCTTTTAAAGGTACTAATAGGTGTAGTGAGGATATGACTAATACTAGGTTATGATTTGAAAGTTGGTACCAGTTTATCAAGCACCTGCTGTCCGGATACTTTAGTTTCTCATGTTCCTGAACTGGTGCTAATCGACAGGCTGAATGTTGATTTTTAATTTATGCTAGTTTATGGTTGCCACCTGCTTTAGAGTGTTTAAGTTTATGTTAAGTAAGGGAGGTGAAGGAGTAGGGGGAGTGTAGTGGTCGTTTCATGGTGAGTTCTACCGAATGATGACACCTGATGAAGTGCATTGGTTGATCAGATTGAAACATGGAGATTAGGATTGGAAGTACATTTAAATTTCTGTGAGGGTGTAGAAGTAGACCAGGGATGAATGGTTGCAAAATATAGCCTAGATTCTGGTTTGGTGAGTTGCAAAAGATAATGACTGTGCTTGGTGCAATATAATATGCGTTGTTACATCACGCAATTAATTACTTGGTTTGGTTGTACATAAAAAAGCTGTATTGTAATAAGATGTACATTGTGTAACGTAAAAATTCATTCTCTTTTACTCTGTAATCACCTTTATATAGTCTGTCACTTATTGATCATTACATTACTGTTGTATTTAAGTACATCCTTAATGCTATTTCATTATTACATCCTACCAAACATCACGTAAATATTTTATAGCATTTGTTGTGAAAAGTTGATAATTACATTCGATGGCTGCTATGTATCTCTTTATAATTAAATAAAGCCTCAAAAATATTAATATTATGGGTACATGGAAAGACAAGTTAGAAAAAATATTTGAAGTTCTAATTGAGAAAAGCTCAAAAACTCTTAAATGGTGAGTCATAAAACTCCTTAGTTGGAAACTTTCTCCTTCTTGACCCATTTTTCCTCACTCTACGCATGTATAATCAATTCTTGCGACTGTTTTATTTGTAGATAGAAAATATAGTAATGGCAAACTGTTATCTCAAGTAATTCGTCATGACTCCTTCTAAATGGCATTTTACATTTTGATGTAACATGAATGTGTCGCTTCTAGAGCAATACAGCTTTTTTCAGCTCCTATTTTCTTGTAAAGAAATTTCATATAGGATAAGTTAACTGGCTGAAAATTATAAGATTAAAATATTGATATAGGTTTCATAAATTTGGCCAAGGCAATTGTCTTCACTCAATTACTTCCTTTGGAATCCATCAAGTCCTATGATGTGATTCCGTTTGACAGTCTAAAAGTACTTCCATGCTTTAATTCATGGTAAGTCATAAAGTAGGGTTGAGAAGCATTAGAGCTTAGTAGCAGTAAAATGATTGCCTAGCAGCTTTTGTTTGTTAATGATAATATATAGCTTGACAACTTCAATAGATTTGTGTTCCTTGCATTTTCCTCATTTTCAAGAACCTGCTTGTAATTATGCAAATATTAACTGCATATCTCATGATGGTCTTAGATTATCTTGCCACCATAACAATCATGGTACCTACTCTTCATTCTCACAATATTTTCTTACTTGACTATTGTATATGGGTCACAGCCACACGTTGATATTGTGACATCCAATTTTAAGCAATAAATAGATCTATCGATTCTATTGACAAGAGGCTAATGGTTTATGAGAAAAGGAAACTCTCAAATCGTGGTATTCTCAAACAGAACTTGACAATATGATATTCAAGAACTGATAGTCAATACATAACCATAAAATACACCATGAATTCAAAGTAGTCAGAAATCGGAATTATGATAAGGTTCATCTTAACTACCATAATGCAACGGTTTAAACAAATATGATCTTGCCATTACTTTGATATTTGACTAAATAGGGTTATTACTACAGAGAAGAAAGGGATAGTCTGACCTTTTAGCATTGTTTCATTACAGGGCTTGCCTTCATACTTGAAATTGTAATCCTGTGTTGATGATTGTAAATATATATTGTCTTCCTTGTAGTTTCCATTTTTTGGAGCCTTATTGGTTATGTCCCTACCAAAAAGAAATCTCTGCCCACGTAGTTTTTCTTTCTACAGTCATCAAACTCACTCAATTCAAAGCCTTCTCTATATTTCCTTAAGTCATACACTAAGAAGCAAGGATACAGATACGAACACAGGACATGACACTGACATGGACACGGCAACACACCAACTTCTAAAATTTGTTAGACATGGATACGGCATATATATATATATATTATAAAATTTAGAATTAAGAAATTATACAACGTAAGTAGAAAGCAAAGCAACGTTTCAGCCTTTTAGCTTGGGGTGTGGCCTGTCCATGGCTGGCTTCCCTTGCAAGTTTGGTCTTCAATTGCTGTGCTATGTTCTTTTAATAATCTATGAAGGGAATGGAATTAACTCACGACTCATTGACCCATACGAGTATTTCTAATGAGTTGGCCAATTGGGCCCCTTTTCTTGAACCAGTGTGTCATAGATTTAGTGTAGGAAAATGAAATTTCCTAAAGCCTTGTAAGTAAGCAACTGCCCAATTGGGTTCGAGCCATCTCAGTCGTGTCCGAGCCGTCTCCAGCCATGTCTGAGCCGTCTCCAGCTATGTCCGAGTCGATGAAATTTTTTTTTTGATGCCGACACGTAAGGATACGTGTCCACTGCGTGTCCGGTGTGTGTCCGTGTCAAACACACGGACACGGCTCCATTTTGCCATGTCCGTGCTTCTTAGGTCATACATTGTGGTCAGTTTTGTATATGCGTTTTTTTGCAATTTTCATAAAATTGGGACGGTTTTTTAATTTACTTTTACCGATCCATCTTCCTCATAATATTTCCTACAGGCGAGATAGTCTTGTTTCCATATGTGACTCATATTTTCCTTATGTGATACTCAGCCCTGGTGGACAGCATTTTTTATCTTGCAAGGAAGTTTCCAATTATTTGCAGTCCTTGTTTGGAGCTTGTCCTCCACAGTGTCTGAAAGATCCTTCTGGTGATAACTTTCAGCAGGCCCTTTTACCTGCTTCGGCAATTGTAAGTATGCCTTAGCTTAATGGTTTAACTTTAATTTGATATTATTCATGAGTTTGGTGACATGCAAACAGCATTTTGGTGATGCTGAAAACGATGAAGATCGAAAGCAGTCTGATGAACATGAGAAGGAAGTTGCTCTGTTGGGGATTGAAAATCTTGCAGAGGTTCAGATACGTGACCTTTTTGAATGTCACAAATGCAATATAGCATTTGATGACAAAGACACGTACTTGGAGCACTTGTTATCTTTTCATCAGAGGACTACAAAGAAATACAGGCTTGGTTCTTCTGTTGGGGATGGTGTGATTGTAAAAGATGGAAAATATGAATGCCAGTTTTGCCACAAGGTTTTCCATGAAAGGCGTCGATACAACGGTCATGTGGGGATACATGTGAGGAATTATGTCAGGGGTATAGAGGATTCTCCTGCTGTTCGTATGGCTGTTGAAGAAAGAATTGACACTGCAACCAAAGATGAGTTGCCAACAAGAATATCCAAAATGGACGCGTTAATTCAAATTGCTCAAAATTCCATTCGAGAAACATCATCTTCTGGAAATAATAATGGATTTAATGTTGGGTTGTCTTTTGATGAACATAACATGGCGTCTAATGCTGAGCTGCTTGCATCAGTTACTGATCACGAGCTTCATTCTTATTCTCCATCTGGTGAACAGAGAGGAGAAGAAATGGAAAAGTCTTTGGAAGTGGAGGTATGTGAGGAAACCTGTGATGATATGGTGATTGATAAAAAGGTAGGGAAGGTTAGTGATGGTAGTGATTTTACAGAAGTTAGGATAGATTCATTGTTTGAAGATACACCAGATGCTGATCATGATGTTTCTGATACTAATGTAAGAGAAGTTGGTGTGATATTCAGCAATGATGACTCTGAAAATGCAGGCATTGAACAGGAAAACCAGTCACTTGATCATTATAGTGATCACCAGATTTGTGACAACAAGATTATTGACCATTCTAACGATGATGAATTTGATGGAATGAACATTGTCGAGATAGAAGTTGGATTTGGGATCAGTGGGAGTTTAGCAAATAATGACGTGGTACAAGGGACTGTACCACAATCGTACAGAGAAAATCTACTTCAGTGTGGGTCTTATGATCCGCATACTTCATCATTGCAACCATCTGTTAAAGTTTCAACACCCACTGCGATAATGGACAAGGTATTTTTGTTTTGTTATTCCCCAGTTGTCTGATATAGATGTAGGGTTTGGGCAGTTTGATGTCTTTGCTCTTTAATATTTGTAACCGAGAAGATAATGTTACTGGAAGTTCCTTGATAGATTGGTCCGATTTTTTCCATCTTTTGGCAGGGAGAGAATGAACTGGATGCAGTTGACCAGGGGCCTGATAAATTAACAGTTGCTGAGGACCTGAGGTTGGAGGAAATTGAACAAATGAAGTTTAACTTTGTTTCCGGTCAAGAAAGTGTATCTTTGTCTGAGGTTCCCATAGCTCATATGGAAGAGGGAGCATATGGTGCTTCAGTCAATTTTGAACCGCATGTTGGGGATATGAAGAATGGGCAATATTGCACAACTGTGTGTGTATGGTGCGAAGTGGAGTTTACTTACGAGGCTGTTGAAAATGAAGTGCAGTCAGATTCAGTTGGTTATATGTGCCCAACCTGCAAAGCTAAAATTTCTGGTCAGCTTAGTGTATTGGGGAGTTGACTGCTTATGAATTCCTCCCCTTGTCAGGTAATCTAAGTATCTGTGCTTCTCTAATTATCTGATGCTATCAAGGAATTTTATGTTCTTCGGCTCTTGTCAGTTTTGCTCCAAAGTTCCTTTCTAAGTATAGATTCAATACCTTGTCTATTATTTACTACCTTAGGTTGCTGCAATTGGTAATTGCCTTGATTAGTCGAGCATATGTGGTGTATGAGTATTTACTGGCATTGTATGGGTATTGACTTGGAGAATGTTGAAGAATTCAAAAGGATCAACTTATCATTTCTTCCAGCAACTCTGTTTTTGGTTGTCTATCTACTTCCGTTAGGATTTCCTCCCATGGTGATTGACAACCTTTACTATTTCCTTTTTGCCAACAGTTTCCATGTACCTGCTTTTCTCTCTTATTTTTTTATTTCTTTCTATCTTTTTGTGGTTTGACATTCTTTGCTTTAGTAGAACATTAGAACTTCAGTTGGTCCTGTTCTGCTGATTTTATCAAGTCCTTGCTTCCAGTTAATCTTCTTTGTTTCTCAAAACATGAACAGGCATGCGCATAGCTGGGTTCTGTCATTGAAGTACACTGCCTCCTAGGTGCAGCATATTAGATGATTGAAATTTCTTTGAATTATTTGCTTTTATCTTGAATTGTGATACGTTGGGATCCTTTTGGTCATTTTGTTTTGTAGAGACTGCTTCCCACTCTACCCTCTCCTCCTCCCTATCCAAAGTATAAAAATGCCTTTTCTTTTAAGCCTTTGTGGTGGAAGTGATACATCTACTCCGTTGGTCTGCATTAGGGTTTGTAGTATGGCTTGTTAATATAGATGGGACTTTGCATTTTGGTGGTGTACCTCTTCTTTGTTATTGTCTGTCCTGCTCCATGTTACTATTGATCACGATCAATTTTGATTATAGTGTGGAACTGGATCCTGGAGGCATTAGGACCAAAAGTGGAGTAGGAGGTGATCTTATTCTGCCCCAGCAAATGATTCTACTCACTTTACTGTGGCTTAGTGTGTACTATGTGTATAACAGTATGTTCTTAGATAGTTATTTGCTTCTGTCGCTTCAATTGAAGTGAGTTTTAGGATTTGCTTGTAAATTTTTATTAAAGAACAAGAAGAGAAAGTTGTGTTGTTTCTATGTTGTGATTGGCATGCAGTATCAACTTTTCCCATACTTTTAGACTAAATAAAAGGAGGCTTGATGGCATACTTTTAGACTAAAGAAAAGGAGACTCAATGGCAGCATGACGAGTGTACCATATCATGTAATGGGGACCAATATATTATAATTTATCTCAATGCCCTTTTCTTCTGTGATGGGATTTTGCACAGAGCATGTTGAAGACTCGAAAGCCCCAACTCTGCCAGCTCTGAAGATCAACGTGAATCACTAATATTCGTTTTCAGTCATTAAATGGTATTAGATTCTTAACTTTTGATATAATATTGCCCAGTAATGGAAGTTTCGAATTAACCAAGTCCGAAATTCAACTGGAGAAATGCCAAAACTCAACAAAGAAAGCTCTAATACCTACCACCCAACAGTGATTATAATTAGTCCTCCAGGTGTTAACTACTAACAACGCAAATTGAACTTGTTCATCTTCCAAATCTGCTTTGTACATCAGACGAGTCAACATTTTCCAGGGTGGAAAAAGCATAACGTAATCTTCAGATGGCAGATTATTACGCGTTCAGATTTTGTCTAATTTTATAATATTTTATTCTATTTTATAAATTTTAATCATTTATTTATATAAGTTTCACGTGAGTCTCACATACATAAACGCAGAATCTGCATAAATAAATGGCTGAAATTTATAAGACAAAATAAGACATCGTAATATTGGAAAGAAGATTATGTACCGATTATACTATGGTCAGGATTGATTGATATTCTGATATCATCACGTTTTGAATTGCTTTCAGTTTTTGTACACAATGTGGGAATAAAGAATCTCTGCAAAAAGTGGGACGAATAAAAATGCACATGGACCTGACGATGCCTCCTGTTATAATTTAGACTAGTATGGCCAACGCAGTAGCAATATACGTACACCTCGTGGCCTAATATACAGCAGAGTGGGTGGCGGATGGGTCTACCACTGCTACAGAGCCCTTGTAGCTACGGCGAATCTACACCCACTTACGAAAAGCAGACGTAGAATTTGATTCTCCCAAAAGAGAAGACATGAAAGAAGCTCCGTTTTATATTTAGTTGTGTAACTGAGCCATTCTGTTCTTGTAGAGAATAGACGATGGCCAGTAGAGGAGAAAGATGTAGGTGGTGTAATGTGTATCTTGTGGTGCCAGCTGAGGCTCAGTCCTTCGCATGTCCAAGGTGCCAAAACATCACTCAGGCTCCACTTCCACATTACAATCCTTTGTCTCATGCTCGTGAATCGGTGAATCACGCAGCCAACCACGTCGCTGGCCTAATCAACATGGTGACCACCCACATTAGCAAGACAAGCTCCGTGAATAGCCAACATGGAGCAGGCAATTACTGTTCTCATCAGCCTCCAAGACCGTCGCTACCTCTTCCTTCCGTCCATGGCAGGAAACGAGCAGTGATTTGTGGACTGAACTACAGAGGGAGGAGTTATAAGGTCAAAGGAAGTATAAACGATGCAAACTGTATGAGGTATTTACTTGTCGAGAAGTTTGGCTTTCCTAGTACCTGTGTGGTTATGCTCACAGGTATGATCACAATTTTTATGAATGCTAGCGATTTCTACTTGCATCAGCTATATAGAATTCATACATCAATCAATGTGCAGAAGATGAGACTAACCCACTCAGGATTCCAACAAAGGCGAACATGAGGTTGGCCTTGAAGTGGCTTGTTCAAGGGTGCGAGCCAGGTGACTCGTTGGTGTTTCACTTCTCTGGTCACGGATCAAGGCAGCGCGATTATAACATGGATGAGATAGATGGGTTTGATGAGGCATTATGCCCTCTTGACTTTGAAACTGAAGGATCGTTAGTCGACGACGAGATCAATGATACCATCGTAAGGCCATTAACATCAGGAGTTACACTTCATGCCATCATTGACGCCTGCTATAGCGAAACTGTACTAGATCTCCCATTTGTCTGCAGGATGGACAGGTTTATACATGAACACGATGTGGTTATACAATTTAATCTGCTAGTCGAATTGTTTAACCTTTCTTGGTTGCCGTGTTGATAGGAAAGGGTATTATACTTGGGAGGATCAAAGATGTTCAAGGGCTTATAAGGGCACAAGTGGGGGTCTAGCCATCAGCTTCAGCGCCTGCAATGATGATCAGATTTCTATGGATACCACGGTGACTAACCACTTAGCTTGTTTAATCTTTAACTATGTTAGGATCGTGTTGTCTAATAAATGGCACTCAAGGATCTACTAGGGTTAGTTGATAGAGTTAACTTCTTGTTATCATTCATGCGTCTCTATCTTTTTTATTCTAATAAATTTATGTTAAATTCCAATTTAAAATATCATAAATTCAGTTTTAACATGATTTATTATTATCTCTCATTAACGACTCATATGGACATTCTTTCTTATATATAGATCACTCTAATATATACTTTTTGATTGCGAAACAACTTATAAATTATCATCGTCCTAACATATGAAATTTGTAAATCTTCTTGGATTCATACTGCATGAACATTTAGAAGAGTTAAACTTGTGCAGGCTTTGGCAGGCAACGCTTCAACTGGTGCATTGACTTTCAGCTTCATCCAATCAGTGCAAAACGAGCCTGGACTATCGTATGGCAGATTGCTTAATGCCATGCGAGGTGCAATCCGTGGAGTTAAAGCAAGTGGACTCCGCCTCAATGGTCCAATTGCGTCCCTTGTAAATAAAGCACTGTTTAACACAGAGATCGACCAGGTAACGCTGCTCTTTCAACTATTTTTGCTTAGACAACAACACACATATATAATAACAATAACACTAAATCACTCTACTCCATCATTCATTTGCAGGAGCCCCAGTTGTCTTCATCTAGCAAGTTCGACGTTTACTCCAAGCAGTTTATGCTGTGATGTAATCTCTGAAATAATGAAAGAATAAATAAAAATTATCAGATAATTCTGAAAATGGATCATTGAGAAAAAAGAATGCAGAAAATGTATCCTCATAAATAAAGAAATGCTATTAACATAATAAGTTATGCACGGGGTTCTTACCTCTTAAAGAGTTTGTCAGGAGAAGAGTTTGTCAGGAGAACATTACATTAAAGCAGTGTTATGGAATTAAGAGCTTGCGAGAAGCAGTACACCAGCGGGCATAAGACGCATAGAGGTTAGGCCAGTCAGAGGATGGGCAATATGAGAAGTGAGAAAGCCACAAAGACAACACCTGTTCTTGATCCTCTTCTCGTTCTACCATCTCTATCAGTTCTTCCAAGACTCTCTCTAGCTCAGTTCTTTCGCTCGTGTTGAGGACTGGAACATCTGTTCCATTGCTAGCTCTGCATAGCAATGGCAACCAGGACATTAGCATCTTCAGTTTGGTCTGCCTTTGTGGTTCTCTCTTGTCTTCCTCCTTTTCTTCCAACCCCAAGTTTCTTGCTTGCTTCAACAGGAATTCTGTAGACATTCTCAAGTGATTATGTAAGACTCAAAGGTATCTAATTTGGTAACAAGAAAGTTACGAACCTGAAACTTTCACCAATAAGCCCTGCAAGCGCGGCTCAGCAGAAAGAGCGAGCCAAGCTACATTAGAAGCCGAAGCCCACATGCAAACGGCTTCTTCAGCTAACCCACAATACACCATCTTCTGAGCCAACCAAAGAAGCTCTGCCGCCAGCTTCTCAGCAGAACTTCCACACCGGTTCTCTTCATCCCTTGCCTTCCCACCCCAAAACAGAGCTCCCTCTCCGACAAACCGAACAGCCCTCAAAATCCGGTTCAACCCGATCTGGACCGGTCCAGCCACGCTGCCTCCTCCACCGCCGCTATGTTCCTCCGTTTGAAAACCTAGGTCGGTCATGTCGGTCCCTAGCTGGCTAAGAGTCCTCGAAAACGCGACTGATAGAACCGTACGATTGACTTCACGTAAAGCCTCGACATTCTCTTTGTGATTCTCATCTATAAGCCTCTCCGCCAAAGACCTGACAATTTCATACTTTCTGGAGCTGACCGGAATATCATTAACAATGGTAAACAGCTGTGAAAGCGCTCGAGCGATACCGGAATCCCCGTCGCCGGAAATGAGCACATATTCATCGTTCTTAGGAGGCTTAAGTGAATGATTACCAAGGGCGTTAAGGTCAAAAGAAGCGGAAAAAGAAGAAAGAAGACGAATAAAGAGGAGAAAAGAAGTGATGACAATATATTGGAGATGTTCAAGGAGCTTAAACCTGTAAGACAAGTTATGGAGGGACTTGTGGACATAGATAAATAGGGAGGTTACGAGGTTTCTAACAAACAACGTAGCTATGGTGGTGGGTGAGGTTTCCATGATGCGTGCCATGTATGTCTGCACTTCTCCTGTCTCAGATATTTGTGCGCTTTTAGCTAGGGTTTGGAGTTTCAGAAAGAGTTGAGGATAAAGGACAGGTGTATGAATAGTTTAGAACCTAACATGTGAAAATTGGCTAAACAATTGACAATAATGACTAATGAGATGGCTGGGTTTGGAAGGTTTAGATTACGATTATGTTCTTTTGTGAATTACTATTTCATTCTTTTGTCAACTACGATAGTGTGGAATATATAACACTCAAGGTGGTCCAAGTAACGAAGGCAACTTCTTAACGAGATTTTTTAAAGCTAAAAATTTAAATTTCACAGGAAATTAATTATAATCCTTTCTTAACTATTTTGAGATTCATTAGAACCGATATGACTAAAAGTTAAATTGGTAAGATAAAAAGTTTAAGATTTAAATTAGTATTAGACTGTGTTAAAAATTAAGTAAAATTAAAGAATTTAAAAAACTATCCGTAACTGTCAAAAAAATTAAAGTTTAATTGAAAAAGAAGATCACTAAATGAAAATTAATCGGTTTATTTTGATTTATAAAAATTGATTATTTTACAAAAACTAACTGATTAATTAATAAATTTATTAGCTTTTAACAACAATAATTATTAAACTAATTCAAACCGTAAAAGTTAAAAATCAAACTAAATAATTGGTTGGTTTAAAATTTTTATTGTTAAATCTACGAACTGATTGAGTTTTTAAAACATTGATTAGCACCTACAAATTTAATTTTAATGCTTAACTTATTTATGAATTATTTAACTTGTAAATTAATATTGATTTAAAAAATAGTGTGAAATATTATCATGGTTTAAAGGACCACAAAATATTAACTTTGGAAAAATCATTGATTTGAATGTGTGTGGTCTTAGTTTGATCGGTGAGTGTCCCATAGGACTCGGTTAAGATAAGTGATAAGGTGGGAAAGACCCACATATTAGTAATTTATAAAATAATTTTGAATTTTCAAGTTTTTGTGTACAAAATATTGGCAAAGTAAAGTTAAAAATCTCTAAAAGCTAAACCTCACACAGAATAACATTGATAGCTTATGCATAATATGTTGAGTCCTATACTAACTTTGGTAATATAATTTAATTGAAAATAAAAGATATATTATTTATTTATATTATATTGATATCCATATTCATACAAAACTACCATTTTTAATGGGACAACAATTCATTTGTATTTTTATATAATTAATTTCAATTTTTTAATTAAATTTTCAATCCTTTTAAATTACTTATAAATGTAAGACATTTATTCCGATAGAAAAAGATGACTTGACGAGACAAAGAGATGTGATTCCCAATTTTGATTTATACATCAGTCTATTTTCTGTGGAAAAATTAAAAATTAAAAAAATCTAAAACTTAATTGAAAAATTAAAATGTTTAAATTGACATTTATTTTTGATTTTTATTTAAGTTAAGCGTTCAACAATGTAAGTCTTAGATCATTTACTTCTTAATGCATGCATATATTAAGTTGGTATGTTTGAGCTCGTTAAAGTGAACTAAGAAATTTACTTCCTACTGCGTATACTACTCTCCATAAGATAAAGATCTACAAAAAGGGGCAGTAAAGTTTGGTAGCAGCAAGACTTGAGCCAACCTGAACACCTTTGTTGATCTTAATATTCATTGTCATCGTCATCAATAGTTAGTTGAATCCTGCATCAAAGTTGAGGGAGGTCTGGAGAGTTAATCTTGAGAGTCACGAGCTACAAATGATAAAATTGGGTGTTCTCTTTAGACTTTCATTTACAAGCTATAAATTAACCTAAAGAAACTTCCATTTAGCATGTTTTTCTTATTAAAAAAAAAAGGAATGTTCTGATTAAGCACTAAAATCCATATGAAACTAGATAGAATATGATTCCTAATTTATATAATATAAATTATTTATTGTTAACTATAATAATTATAAATACCACTAAAATAATAGTACTAATATAATGGTTACAAATACAATTCAATCTTCACAAGAAAAAACCCCCAAGAGCTTCGAGCTTTAACCAAACTGATTTTCATGCCATGTTTGCTAACAAAGTGGCAAGCTTGAGCCATGGATACCCAAACAACTTTCAAAGAAGTACTGTAACAGATAAGCTTATTGGCAACAAATTCAATTGTCACTAAATATTAAAAAATCGCGTGAAATAATAATTTGTGATGAAAAATAATCGTTGTCCTAATGCTCACTGAATTCGGGTAGCAAAAAAATATCCGTGACGTTATTTTGAAATCGTTGTAAAAAGGTTTTGGATATACAAATATATAACCAACGAGAACCAAAAATGTCGTACATAGGAATTTGCGACATATATATTTTGTAGATAAAGATTTTTACCTATGAAACCATAGTTATAAGTAATTATTTTTACTGACTATTTTGTTTTTGAAGTAAAATAATTTTAGCTACTAATTGTTTGTTGTAAGTAAATACTTTTAGAGACGTTATTGTAAACATAGGTAATAACATTTTGTGAAGATTTTGCGTTGGTAGCTAATATTATTTACTGACAACTATTTATTTTTAAATATAAATTTTATTATAATTGATAAAAACAAATTTTATTTAATTTATTACAATTTTTAAGACAGTTTGAAATATAAAATAGTTACATTTTATAATTAATGATGATGACATATTTTTTAAATAATAATAAATTGAAATAAAATAAACATTAAAAATGGAATGCATTTTATAAAAAATAATTATAGGCTAATTATAGAACTAAGATTCCTCATCGTCACCATTACTGATATAGTTTGAGTCAAGTAATTATTTGATCATCTTTTTAAGCTTGTTAACTTCTTTTACATTACGATCTAATTTCTCTTCTATACATTGTAACTTAGTCCCCGGTGACTAGTTCTCTTCTTAAAGCACCGTGACATATGTTAGTTGTGACAAAGATGTACCAATAGGCTTAGGGCGATACCCAAGACCTTTAATATACCCCGATATTGTACTAAGGACATTATTGCAAATGTCATCAATATTGGGCTGATTCTCCTGAGACAATGATGTTTACAACAATTCTTGTATCTTGCCCTACAATTTAAAGCACAAAATTGAGTTAACTAATGTAAAGGAAATCAATAAAGAGAAAACGAAGGAAGAAAGGCATCTTTCATTCATGATGATAATTCAAACAGTACCT
>JANVCQ010000001.1:26974595-26994595 GCA_025531925.1 Erythroxylum plowmanianum
AAAAAAACATTGGTGATAGTGTGAGTAGAGGTGAGCTTGTGGGATCCAATATGAGTGACAGAGGCAGATTTACCATTAGGCAAATGAACATAAGAATTAGCAGATGTAGATACAACAGGTGAATTCAAACAGTGGAAATCAAATGTCATATGATTAGTGGCCCCTGTGTCAAGGATCCACCCAGTCCGTGGAGAAAGAATAGCATCAGCCATACCTGCCATGTTAACCGAACCTGAAACAGAGGGCTCCTTGTTGAGCATGTGGAGAAGCTGTTGATACTGATCGGTAGTCAAAACTGGGGCTGAAGGAGACTTGTTAGTCATAGACGCATTGTCAATACCGGAGTCTGTAGTGACAACACTGTTTGCCTGAGGTTTTTTTTTGGTGAACTTGAAATCGGGGGGAAAACCATTGAGACGATAACAGTCCTCACGTTTGTGCCCTTTGATCTTACAATGATCACACTTGCCATTGAAACGAGGTCGAGCAGGGAGTGAAGAAGTAGAGGAGAGCAAGGCAGTTGGTTCAGGTAGTGTAGGCATCGGTGTGGTGAGTTGCTGTTGAGATTCATCATTCTGAAGCATAGAATATGCTTGATTAATGGTGGGAAGGGGCTGCATAAGTAAGATCTGACGACGAGCAGAGGAATAAGCATCGTTGAGACCCATGAGTAGCTGAAAGAGACGTTGTTGATGAATATGAGTAGCAGTCTGCGATGATGCCTCGCACTTACAGTTGGAGAACGGAACCAGAGTGTCATACTCGTCCCACAAAAGGCGAAGCTTAGTGAAGTAAACAGAGATGGAAGAAGTACCCTGTTGAAGCGATGAAATCGACTGATGAAGATAGTAGATGCGAGAGCCATCTACTTTGTCGAAGCGTTCTCTGAGATCATCCCAAACGAGAGTGGCGTTGGAAGCAAAGACAATTGCGACAGAAAGGTCCTTGCAAACAGTGTTGATGATCCAAGACAGAACAATCGCGTTGCAGCGATCCCATTGAGGATGAAGATCGATGGTAAAACTGGATTTGGGGCAAGTACCATCAATAAGACCAAGCTTATTTTTGGCCAAAAGAGCGATCCTCATGGATCGACTCCAAACACAATAGTTGTCAACACCCAGTAGCTGATGAGAGACGAGAATAGCTCCTGGGGTATCAGAAGGATGAAGATAGAGAGGGTGATTGTAGTCAAGCACAGAAGGTGGTTGTGGTAATGCCATAGTGATAAAAATGAAAAGAAATGACAGGAAGGAAAAGGAAAAGTGTTTGGGGAAGAAATTAAGGTCAAAAAAGGTCAAAAAAGAAGAAAGAAGATCGGATCATTGCTCTGATACCATGTAAAGGAAATCAATAAAGAGAAAACGAAGGAAGAAAGGCATCTTTCATTCATGATGATAATTCAAACAGTACCTCTCTTATTTATACAACAGCTAGGGCCCATTTTCTATGTAACTAATTCATTAGCTGGCATAACAAACAAAAAGTATAACGACAGTTAATAGAATATATAGGATATGGTAACAATCTTTCTTCATTCAGCCTGAATAAGTAAAATTTTTTTACTTAGTATTACATTAAAAAAACTATAATATTATTTTTTATACATACATAATTACTTTGTGTCTCTTCAGACGTCCAGCCTTCACCTTCTTTGTAGTGTGTTAGCTTGTACAGTGTGATCCTATCACACTCTTGTCCTTGGAGTTGAGTTTGATTCTATTATATAAATTTAAAAAATTAGAAGATAATAGAATTTATTGTATTAAGAAATAGAGTAATAAGTTGAAAACGTTACACTTACAAATTTTTGTCGAATAACAACAAATGATTTGGAGTTAGTGTTATGAGGAGTCTTTATTTTTGCTCTATTCATCTTGGCTTTCTCACACTTTTTTTAAATTAAGAGAAGTAGCATGAAATGTATAAACAAAATTAATGGAAGGAAATATGAAGATAAATAAAACAAACCTGAACCTTCGTAGAGGCCCAATAATCACACATTTCACTCCAATTTTCTGGAGTAACCCGTTCCGAAACATGCCTCCTTGCCTCTTCATCGGAAGGGAAAGATTGGTAATTTTTATGAAGTCTATATCGATGATCCTTCGCTCTTTGTTTCAACAGTGAACTAACACAGTTTGAAACCTCAGGTTTTTCGATATCAACGATATTGAGTTTCATCTGTAAAGAGCACGTATAAGTTAACTTACTGTTTTTGTTAAGAAAAATCGCAATACATATAATCGAATAAATTGAAATATTATCGAAACTTTGTCCAAAGCATTTTAGAGCAAGTTGTCTTCCTTCAACTGCCCGACATGTTGAAGGCAAGGCAATTCGTTCCTCACATCTACACCCAACTTAGTGGACAATTTTGCAGAATGGATCTTATCCAAAGGGTAACGTTGTGTGGGGTCAATGGTCACAGACAACTTGCTGTTTATTACAACATTAATCCGTTGCAACTCAGCTCCTTGTATGATACATCTACCTCATTTTCTAATGACAGTATTGGAACCTGAAAACAAAAAAATCATAATAAGAAAAACACATTAAACATGTAATGAGTAATTTTAACATTAATGTAAATATGTTTGGTTAAGAATAACATATCTGAAGATTCCTCAGCACTAATAGACGATGTTCGTAAAGATTGTTGATGATTGTTTTCATTCGAGGATGCAATTGTTGGCTGTTGAACGATGGGGTCGGATTGAGTTACTTGTTGTGGGAGAGGAACTTTTTCGGTCGTTGCCACCTTCTTTCCCTCGTTTCTAATTGGTGCCATTATATTGAACGACAAAAACGAAATATGAAGATAAGCATAATCTTAACTCAAACATCAATATTCCACATGAATATAAAGAGATTAGTAGTCAAATACTAAACATTCGGCATAGCATTCCGCATAAACATAAGTGAAACTTTAAAAATATGCATCTAGTTATCGTAAATTAACATAAGTAAAACATCAACAACATAAGACAATTATGAACATAACATTTCAAATAATATAAACAATTTATTTACATTCAATCATCGAGATCAAAATTTTGAAAATCATCATCATTAAGTACATTATTATTGGATTCCTCATCACTAATATGCTCGAGCAAAGTATCGTCATCGCCATTTAAGTCATCCTGAGTATAGTCTTCATATGTTTATAAGATAAGATGGGCTTGGACTTCATCTAGTTGAACTATATTGAGATTGACAGCTCTCCTATGGAATGATAATATATCTGCATCTTCTACTGGAATGCTTTCATTATTGAACTCCAATCCAATTATTGATATACTTCATCTATATTCTCATTCAATTGATCAATATCCCTTTTACAAAAGTTAATGACATATCTTTGTTAAAATTTTTGAACGACTTTCAAATTACTACCCAATACAATATTGTTAACGTAGAA
Organism: Erythroxylum plowmanianum; assembly: GCA_025531925.1. NCBI lineage: Eukaryota > Viridiplantae > Streptophyta > Magnoliopsida > Malpighiales > Erythroxylaceae > Erythroxylum > Erythroxylum plowmanianum. The sequence continues at coordinate 26,978,020 of JANVCQ010000001.1, forward strand.
AACATATTTGACTTGATTTGCAAGAACAAAAGGATCGTTATCATTCCATGCCTTTGCTAATTGCAATCATCAAAAGGGCCAACACCGAGAACATCAAATTTTGATAAGGAGATGTTGAAGATGGGAAAGAAACACGGAGACGTGAGCATGAACGGTGAGTTGTTTAGAAAGGCGACCTTGTTTCTTCATATCCACCATTAAATCCAATGTTGTCAGGGTCTAGTACAAGTGGCGCACAGTGGAGAAAGGAAAGTGGGGGAATACTCGATAAAGAGCTTCACATGTTGGTTTGGAAATCGAGTGCTTCACCATTTTTTATGGAAATATGAGACGTGCAATTAATAGAGGATGGAGACGCACAGACGGAGGATGAATACAGACACAGATGAACCTTCGGTATTTCAAGAATTTTATCTTATTTGAAGTTAATTAATTATATATTTAATTATAAATTATTAATTTTAAGTTAGTGAAACTTACAAAACAATTCAAAATTTATGTAACACTACATTTTATATAAATAATAAAATAAACTAAACGTGATATATCAGCATTATTAATTTTATGAAGAATTCGACCAGTTTAAGATAAAATTAAATAATTTTAGAATATTACAATTTAATTTATATTTATTACAAATAAAAAATATACTTATTATTTTTAAAATAATGTTTTGAATTATAAATGATAAATTATATTCTACTTAAAGTCATTATAATAAATGTAAATGACACATATGTTAATACGAAAAATTCAACTGAATTATAAACAATGAATAAAAAATTTAACTGGTTCGGTCGGTTTAATCGTAAAAATTTTGAACAGTCTAACTTTTTAATTCGATTTTAAATTTTATTGTTCGATTTACTATAATAATTTTTATTGTTAAAAATGATTATTAATTAATTAATTATTTTATTAATTAATAAATTTTATAAATAAAAATAAATCAATTAATTATCATTTGATAATATCTTTTTTAATTAAAATTCAAAATTTTCGAATAAGTAAAATATCTTTGGCAGTTTTATACAGACAAGATCATCTGTGTAACCTTATTTTGTCTAACTCTCCCGTTAATAAAACGTCGTCATTTCTGCTTAAATTTTAAACGAGTCACTTAAACATAATTGTCACGTACACAAGTCACAGACGTGACACTTAAGTCACATCTGTGAGTCATTTTTTATTTTTAATTATTTTAATTTTAATTATACTAATATTATTTAATAAAAATTAAATTAAAATTTAATTTTAACTATGCTACTATTAATTTTATAAAAAATAAAATTAAAATGATAAAAATAAAAAACAAAATAATTGGTTGACACTTAAGTAACGCTTGTGACATATTTTTCTTTTTTTAATTATTTGGTTTGTGTCACAATTGTCACACTTAAGTCACTCTTATGACACATTTATTCTTTTTTATTAATTTAATTTTAATTTTTAAATACAATTTATAAGATAAAAATTGATTAATTTATTAAAATTGATTAATTAAAATAAATTAATCAATTTATAAATTATAGAAAATATTAAATTAAATTAAAAATTGATCAATTTTTTATTATTATATATTCTATGTTTTAAATTAGATTTATAAACTTAGTTTTTTTAAAGATAAATATCTAAATTCTAAATTCTTATGAAATATTAAAAAAACTAAGATATAATACTCATGTCCTTTTAATTTTTTTAAAGTCATGCCTTTATAAGTTATTTTATACATAAATAACTAATTTTACGAAATATCTTTAATAAACAACTGATGTTATTCGCTGGTCAAATAAGCTGATGTTATCAGCTAGTATAATCAACTATCAACTAATCGTTGATAGAATCAACTATGAGCTAATGAATAAGCTAATTGCCAAACAGAGTTTATTGCATTAGCTCATGCCTTGTTTGACAATCAACTAGTTGCATTAACTCATAATCAGCTGTTAGTTGATAGCTTATTAATTCAGTTGATAACATCAGTTGTTTATTAAAGATGTTTGATAAATCAACTGTTTATTAAAGATGTTTAGTAAAATTAACTGTGTAGTGTTTATGTATAAAATTCTATAATTTATAAATTAACTAAACAATTTTATTAAATTAATCAATCAAAATAAATTGTTGAAATCAAAATAATTATTCCACATATATAATATATTGTATAATTTATTTACATTTCACAAGCATTCTTTGTAGAAAAAGAAACTTTATCATGCAAGATGTTTAATAATGCATTAATATACATGTGGGCTAATATGATGATGATGATGATGATCATAATTAAAAAAAAAATTAATCAATTTTTTAAATTTAATTTAATATTTTCTTGAATTTATAAAATCATTAAATTTTTTACTAAATTAATAAATTTTAAATTTTTATCATATACGTTTTATTTAAAAATAATAATAAAAAAGAAAAATGTGTCATAATCCTGTGACACAAAATCAAAATATTTTTTTTGTTTTTATTATTTTAATTTTAATTTTTTTATTAAAATTAATAGTAACATAATTAAAATTAAAAATTTAATTTAATTTTTATTAAACTAATAGTAGTATAATTAAAATTAAAAAGATAAAAAAGTAAAAATTAAAAAAAATGACAGTGATACTTATGTCACAGGTGTGACACAAGTCATGTAACACTTAAGTCATAACCGTGACAGTTATGCGTGATCAGTGACGGAGCCAGAAATTTAAGATAGGAGGATCCAAATAAAATATATATTTCACAAAAATTTTCATATCAAAACTAAATAAAAAATAATTTTTTATTAAAAATATAAAATAGTTAAAATTACAATGATCCTCGCCTACTTTTTATAAATTGAAATCTTTTTATAACAAGATTATTGTCAATATTTACAAATACATCTCTTTTAATGTAACACACTAAACAATCATTCAATAATAACCTCCTTCGTTGCTGGAGGTGCTTTATTAACATTTTGATTTAAATCAGAAGATGATGACTGAACAATTGGTCTTAATTTTTTAAAGTATTTTTTCATAACTGAAAATAAAAAATTAGTTAGAACCAATATTTACTAATTTCATAAAAGAGGTAGCAGCTGTCAAATATACTAAAAAATAATTAGATCTTCTTTTTTTATTATATATATATATATATTCCCTACTGTTCATAAGCCTAAAAAACTCATTCCTTACTGCAACAACATAGTTAAATTATTGATCAAACGATCATACATGCATTCACTGAAACACCCCTAAATCCTGTTGTGGAATAAATATTATAAAACTTGTCGATATAAAAAGCAGACGCGACGGAAGAACAAAAAGTCAAAAAAAAGGGTCAGATATGCCAGCCTTGCCTTACTTTCTTGTGTCGATCGTTACTTACCACTATACAAAGCTGCCATTGAAGGTGATTGGACTACCACTTCTAACTTTTTTAAGGAAAATCCTAATTCAATAATTGCCGATGTCACTGAAAAGTCCATGATTACTCTCCATGTCACTGTTGGTATTGGTTTGTTCTTGAAATTTGTTCAAAACCTTGTGGGGTTAGTGTCTAATCACCTCCATGTGAAAGAAAAATTTTGGAACCTCTCTCTTCATACAATCTTTCACAAATCACATTGACGATGGCGACGCGACATACTTCAAGAGAGGATCTTGGTCAGTTATCAAAAATTTTGATATATATATATATTAAAAATAAAAAATATTTAATTTTTTTTAAATCTTAAGGGATCCAGTGGTCCATCAAGGTGCGTGACTGGTGGCTTAAAATTTAAAAGAAACGATAATATTTTTAATGGAAAAGAGTTAATAGAATAATATTAGACAGAAAATCTACACTCAGACATACAAGGGACTAACATCAGTTCAAAATTTTAAATTGTTTTTAAAACATGGATTACAACAAATTGTAATAACGGAACTAAACAGTTTACTATAACTTAAAGCCTTAGAATTAAACAAGTCAATTTGCACTCGAGATAACAGAGTAACCGATGATTGCAGCATTTAAACACAGATTATGCATATTCCCTCAGGTTATGTGCTTGCAGTGAAGGAAGCAAATTCACGAATATCAGAATCCTGTTCCAGATGGGTCATGTAGTCCACCGGCAATCCAATCCATGCTTCTATTCCCTGTCCATCACAAGTATCCAAGAAAATACCACCCATCTGTCTTCCTATAGTTGAGGCAGTGCCTACCCACAAGGGTTTTCCCCAGCCGAAATTAGTTTCGTAGAATGGAATCCTACACCAACTAGAAATCGCAAACACCCTTGTACTCGACGCCTCTTCATCAGCTAATTCTTTGACAATAGCTGCAGTAGTATTCATCATCTTATCAATGTCATGCCACTCATCATTCATCTTTTGTATAGAATCATGGATTTTTCCAGCCAACTGATTATAGTCCGTTATTTCATGGGAAGAGCAGTGTGCTATTGCTGATCGGCACAAGTTACCTATAAAATCACCTTCAGAACCCTGTCTCATTCTTCTTCGCAGATCTACCAGACTCACCATCATATGATTCTTCATCGATTTTTCACCCATTTTCTTGCTTGCAACCATAAAAACTCTCCATATTAGAGCTGACACAGCCTCGTAACGTGTTAGATTGCCGTTGCCAATTTTTTTTCGTAAATCAGCTATCTTTGAGCCCTCAAACAAAAACCTCTTGTTCACTGTTTTTTGGAACAGTGAAGAGTTCCCTTGAAAAACTGAGGAGAAATCCAAGCATTTCATAGGAGGAAACAGAGAGGTGCAGTCAAAGATCATACCTTCAACACAATGACCCCATCGGGCAACGTCGGCCCAGCTCTTGACGAAGGTTGCTAGTGAAGACGCGTCACCGAGCAGATGTTTTACAAGAACAGAAATAGCAATACCATCGCACATGAAATAATTGACTTGCACAGAAAGAAGCCCTTCCTGGTGATCAGGTTCAGAGGGTAAAAGCCTTTTGAGTTGCTCCGTATCTGGATGTTCAACGATCATAGATATGTCACAACCTACGTTAGCTTCGACGTAACTCACCCCGTCATCGTTACAGTCAACTTGCAGGCAACTACTAAGTCGTCCAGCAAAAGGGTAGAACAAGGTCAGTGTTTTAGAAAGGGACCTCTTGAGGTGATTGGATATTTCGTAACGATTAGAGCAAGTGGTAGAGTAAAAGAGAATGATGGGGAAGGAAGAACCTAATACCATTTGATCCAGAATGGAGAGCTTGTGAATCCTCAGACAGTCAGGTGTTGGAAACGAAGGCTTCACAATTTCTTTAGAAATGATTTGAACTTCCATTTTTCCAAGCTCTTTTCGAAGAAAATTTTGTAACTTGCACCCTCCGGGTAGATGATTATATATATACTGTGAGAGCTAGACTTAAACGCCAGATAAACAAGTGACACGGAAGCCAATAGTTCAAGAACTTACAATTTTATTTAAGGCTGTTAAGGCATTCGAAGTTTTTTTTTTAATGGGGAAATTTAGCAAATTGGGTATGTTTAATTAATCTAATAAAGCTCAACACCCAAGATTCTATAATTAGAAAATGAAGCTAACCAAGCATCAATCTATTCATGATTTTCGTTTTCCGAAGTCAACGCTTGCAAGAATGAGACAATTGCTTTCGTTTTCCGAAGTCAACGCTTGCAAGAATGAGACATTTGCATGCAAATTGGAATCAGCCAGAGAAAGATACCTCTGCAAGAACATGACGGTTGGGTGCAACTCGGAATAAACCATCCAAAGATACTTATACAAGGAGTTAGATTATCAAGAGCAACAAATTTTTTGATATGGTTCAAAAGGTTGATGAGAAAGTAAAGTAAACTAAGACGAAGAAAAAGAAAAATACTTTGAGAACAATCACCAGAAAAGTGCTAATTGGGAAATGCAAGTCCAAGAACGTCTACCAGTAAAAGGAACCTTGAGGTATAAAACATGGGAGATACTGTATATATGTTTAAGAAACTCTTAGAGATGATTCTACGTATTTTGTCCTATTTCATTTGAGTGATAACCCAGTGGGTTGGCATGGGTGACGCATATCCTCGTCGCTTAACCAAGAGGTTCCGGGTTTGATCCCTATCCTTGGGAATGCAGCGAACTCTTAGGCCAGCTGCAACCCCCGTAAGGGATGTATTAGTACAGCGAAGGGGGATTAGTCACCAGTTTCGGCCCAATGGACACCTCCTGGGAGACCAAAAGAAAAAAATTAAGTGATTTCAAGAAACTTAGGTTGAAGTGAGGGGTCTTAATAGTATTCCTTGGCTTGAATATTTTCACCTATATTCTTGTTTTCAACTTTCCTAATCAACTTAAAGAAATAATCTTTGGCAAGAAATTAATTAAAAATAATCGGGAAAGTCTTAAAAAGAGTATTATTGATATTATAAGATTATCCAAATTAACTAATTCATTACATTAAAATATTTTTCGAAATTATCCATCAATAAAATTATTGATATTATTGCTACAAGTAGTTAATTAGTCATTTCAAATAATTAATTTGATTAATTATAACATACTTCATACGAATTTTTCTTTGGTCATAAATAAATTATCTTCTTTATGAGGTAATTGTAGATACAAAAATACCAATCACAAAAATTGATTGCGACAAAAATTCCTATAATTAGTGACTTGTCCATTAGAAGTTGTTTCAAATCAATACCCTTTCCATCGTAACATGGACCATTGTTTTCTTCTTGAAGGTGTTCAATGATTATTTTATGTGTTGAGGTTGAAACGTTTGACTTAGGACCGTAACTAGGGCCTTGCACGTAGCTGGAACGAGTCACAAATACTATATCATAATTGTCCTCCGCATTGAGCTCATTCTTTCATACTTAGAATGCTCTAATAACTCCATCTTATTCTAAAATAAAAAGAGAAAATAGATATTCAATCCACATATTACAACTTACTACTACATTAATAGATGAACAAAAATATTGAACAAACTTTTATACTTACATAATTATTTTCTACTTTTTCTAACATCCATCCTTTACCTTCATTATAGTGAGTGACTTTATATAGTGTGATCCTAACATATTCTTGTCCATATAGTTTCTTCTCATTTTGTTTTACTAAACAAGAAAACAAGGTACAATGAATAATGTAGTGTTTATTGATTTTAAGTACAACTTGCAATAATAAATCTTACATATTTATTTCGAACAACTACAAATGACTTTGATCTTGATTTTGAGGTGTTTTTATTTTTGATCCACTGACTCTTGCCTTCTTACAATTTTCTTCAATCAGGAAAAAAAATATAACTTAGTCATTAAATCATCTAACAAGATTAATATAAGCAAGCATGAAGGCAAAGAAAACAAACATAAACTTTCAGGTCAAACCAATAGCCACACAAACTATTCCAATTTTGTTTATGCATTTGTTCGAGAACATGGCTTTGTACCTCCGGCATCAGAAGGAAAAGATTTATGATACTTATGCAACTTGAAACAATGATCTATGGTCCTTTGTTTCAATAATGAAGTAACACATTTTGAAATATTTGGTTCTCAATGTTCACAATATTCAATTTTAACTGCGAATGATAAGTAGAAGTGTAATTAATTTCAAAATTATTGAAACAATATTGCACAAAGTTAAAGATTTTGTATAATAACTGTAACTTTTTCCAAAGCACTTTTAAGTAAGTATCTTCTTTTAAGTCCTTAACATGTTTCAGACAAGCTAGTTCTGTTCTTGTAATAATTCACAACTCACTTGATAATTTGTTGATTGTATCTTGTCTACAGGATGACTTGTTGAGTATCAATCTGTATTGATAACTTACAACTCATTGCAATATTCATTTGTTACAATTCAAAATCTTTAGTTTTATCTCTACCTCTTTTTCTAGTATTGGCATTGGAAGCTAACAACAAATAAATAATGATAAAAAATATTAGAATATATATTTGAGTATAAGTCTAATTGAAGGTATTAAAAATTAACAAACCTACACTAGTAGCTTTATTGTTATTTGAAGCAGAATGAAGTTGTTGTATATGACTTTAAGGTGGAATATTATTGTTGCTGTATTATGGCAATTTACTAGAATAGGCTCTGTTTCCTATGGCAAAAAAGAGAATATGATAAGAATATATATATATATATATAGACTTAAAGGCATACAAATTCCAAACCTGTGTCACTAAATTTATTGTTGTTTGAGGTAGAATGTTGTTGTTGGCTAGGAATTGAGTTTCTGACATCAATTGATTGATTTAGTTAAAGTTGTACATTCCTCTATTCGATAATTTTTACAACAACCACCTTCTTCCCATTATTTTTACCAGATGTCATTTTGTTAGAAATATATAAGAAAAATACATAAATATTACTAAAATTATAATAAAACAATAGAAATAGCATTTTCATGACACATTCAATCATCATAATCAAGATAAATTCTATCATCAACATTAATCACATTAGTAAGATAAATGTTACGAACATTACAAAAAGATAACATAATCATACTTACGAGCATATATTGATATATATCCTAATCCAAGGTCCTTTAACAACATTTTTTGCTTCATAGTAAGATTTGGACAATTTGTGGCCAATTGGTAATACATCATTGAGCAACTCAATCAAAAGATTTGTTACTCCAACTATTATATATCTTCAAGTGCAACAAATTCACAAGAAAAGATAGTTGCGAGAAATTAGAGCACCTTGGGTATAATTCTTCTTGAGCTACTTTTAATAACTTCTCAAAATTATCTTCTGTAATTCTATGGAATATATTAGGTAAAGTGTTATCATCCATAGTCCCCATATAACTCCCCAAATCCTCTAACATTTCTCCAATTCCACCATCTACATCATCATTATTATCACCATCATTTACATTATTATTGTTATCCCCTTCATCACCTATATTAAGACTTCTAATATTATTACTTGCTTTATAACATTCACTATGATAAATCTATCAAGTGTAAAACTTATCTATGCCTTAAATTAGAAAGTGATTATATACCAAACCTTGACTTTGATTATTGAAATTTATGTAATCAATGTATGGAAAATGAATTTCACATTCTAAACCCATTTGAACTTTTAAAAATATCTGGAAGTCTTCTCTCATTCTAAATATTGACTGGACCATTTTTGATGAGTCATCCAACTTTTATCTAGATAGCTATACATTTATAAGTAAGTTACTAAATTATTAAATGCAATTTAAATTGTAAATATCATAATGGTAAATCAAAATTGACATACCAAGCTTGTATTCTTCCAAAGAATGCAATTGGTTAGCAGACTATGACAAGTAATAAGATATATGACAATGTAGTTGCATTAGGATTAGTGTTTATGTCGTATATGCAATAGTTACATTTAAAATTTCCTATTAATATATGTATACTATTTGACATACGATTAGTGTTTACGTTATATGTCAAAAGGCTTTATGAAGGGGGAGGGGGTTATGAATATCAGTCAACTTGTTAGTAGTTAAATTCAAAGCAAAGTTGTCCTTACCCATTTGCTAAATCTCTCGTTCACCACACTTTAGATTATTCTAAACTCTCATCATTAATGAGTGATACAAACTTCTTTTTTCGATTGTACAACTCCTTTAAGATTTTCACTAAATAAAAATATTTATTTAGCTTAAGTTGCATCATTTAGTGAATCATCATTTTCCTTTCTTCAAAATTCTTTGAAAACCTAAAAAGTTCGAGTGAAAAAAAAGTGTTAATAAGCCTTTAAATAACTTAAAATTTACTTAAGGAACTAATATTACTATATACTCCCATACAATAACACTTATACCTATACATTATTTTCTCTAACCATGGTCTCAACTATGTTCTAATTAGGAAAGGGTAGTTCTCAAAAGCCTATCTGTTATATGAGTAAAGCATTATAAGGATTAGGTTTTTGATACTTGAACTTAGAGAAAGCAACCTATACATTAGTTATTAGCATTAAGAAGCTTACACTGTACTTTCAGGCTCATTCCAAACTTGCTTCAAAGAAATTGGTGAAAAAATTGATAGATTTTAGAGAATTCAACATTAGGCAATTTATCACAAGATTTATGATAAAGATGTTAATTTTCATAAAATAAGACAATAAAGACTCCCACCACTTTGGACGACTCATATTGCATTATCAAGGAAAATCCTCAAAGAGATTGAAGAATCATTAAAACATTTTTATGGTTTGGTAGAGCTGAGCACTCAAGAAATGTAAAGGTAAAATGGAGTGAGGTTGTGATTCCAAAAAAGTATGGAGGCCTTGGGATCATTTCTATCTCTACCATGCAAAAAGTTCTAATGAGCAAGAGGCTTTGGCAGATATATATTGATCATAATGCCCTTTGGTCAAGTGGATCCTATTAGCTCAAGGGTTATATTTAACGATTTTGATGATAACTTTATAATATTACAAAATTCAAACTAGATTTATTTCCTTGTATAAGCAATGATATAATTCTTAAAATGACATAAAACCATAAGATAATTTCTTCATCTCTTGCAAAAAACTTCTTAATGAACTTGCCTATTCAGAAATGGTTCCATAACATCTAGAGGTTTTTTTTTAATGAATTCAAATAATCAACTCTAGAAGCATTGACAGAACGTTCTTCTTAATGTCTAACTATTGAAGAAAAGATATCATAGATTAAACAATGACAAGTCAAGGAAAATGTCTACTTAAGGAAGAGCCACTGCATTTGCAAAACGCACAAGACTTGCAAAATATCCTAGTAGCACCAATATTCTTGAAAGTCTTATCAAATTCTTTGTGCCTTAGAAAGTGAAATCACTCTATTGAGAGTGACTGTTAAATCCTCTCTCTATATATTTTTTAATCACAAACATGAAACAAAAAAAAAGAAAAGATCATGAAATAACTAAAAAGAAATCAATTACAAAAAATGTATAAAAACACCAATTAAATAACAAATAAAAACTAAAACATCACACTACCTCACAAGGATGCCAAAATTGACCGCACGTCGTAACATCTAGGTGAATCCCACAGTGAGTATGTGTAAAGTTGTTGAAATGAAATTAATTGTGTTTAGGTTTAGGGGGTTTTTAGTTTTAGAAAGAAGAAAATAAAATAAAACTAACTAATAAAAACAAATTAAAGAAAACATGCAAAAAATGATAAAAATGAGGAATTTGGTAGGGACTCGGTTCTTTAGTTCAATCTTGGCCTACACCCTAATTAAACATATTTCCTTGATTTGTTGTTCTTAAACCTCTCCTAGCAACTATTAATCGTGGTTAATAATTAACTCGAGTTTTCTCTTAGGTAGTGTTTAATCAAGATATGATCGTTAATTAAACCTAACTACCGAATAACCCAGGATACGATCTTTAAATTTAATTAGGTTGTAGCATTACGAATTAGGAAAACCGATTAATCATGAAAATAACCACATACAATGCGTCATTTAACTTAGGTTATGTTACCCCTAATGATTACAAATAATTAGTCGCTACACATGAATTTCAACATAATACTTACGAATTATATCAAAATTCTAGCAATGGGTTTGCAAATAAAAGATTCAATGAATGCATTAAAATCATCTTTTCACAATACCCAGTGAATTCATACACAAATAACCGAACAATAACGAGAATACAATTATCTATACACAAAACCTAAATTAATTAACATAGGATAACACAATCAATTTCTATTGAGAGAAAGAAACAACAAAAATAGTAAAATACACTTAAACTGGATCGTTGGCATCAATGTCACCTTCAAACTAGCATCGGGATATTACCCTTTCGTGGCTCTCTCTCAGAAAAATATGTCAGCCCCCATTCAGATAACCCTTATTGAAGACCCCTAGTAGCTCCGCTTAACTACGCCTTCTCCCTCTATTTGCTACTATTCTATTTGCTCTCCCTAATATTCACTAATTTGACAAATTAACTCTTTGGTCCATCTTCCTATTCACGTAAAACCCTCAATGTATGAAACGCATCGCATATGCATTGCGTTGAATGCATACGCTTGTGTTCAACACAAAATGTAGACATATGCGTTCTGTTGAACACATACGCTTGCGTTCAATGCAAAATTCATACATATTGAGTTTAATGCAAACTTTTCCCAGTTATGATTGTGCTATCGTTTTCTTGTTGGACATTATTGTGCTGCAAGTCGTTTTAGTTCTCCTTTTGTCCAAGTGCTGCCATATTGTTGCAACTTCCCTTAGCTTTTGTTCTTCTTTTCTTCTCCTACTGTGCTGCCATTAATTCATGTAAATTACATGTATTCCATGCATAACTTTTCTACTTCTTTATTGTGAGCAACTTGAAAATTTCTTTTTTGTGTTTTTTTTTCTTGTATTAATTTTCTTCTTCTTGCTCTATGAAGACAAGTGAAAGTTAATCTTCAAAAAATAACCCAAATATCATGCTTTTGACTCACTTTAACTTCATTACTTCCGAATTGTGCCTAAAACTACATATAAACTAAAGTGAGTATTTTAAGCAAATTTATATTATTAATCGCTAAGTGTTATGAATAATAAAACAATCAATTAAGCACATGTTGTTAGAAATAATGCCTAGCATGTGCCTTTGCACACGTTTTCAATCAGATCCAAAAGAAAGTCACCTTCAAGTAGTAAAAATGATCTTTCGATATCTTCACAAAACTATGGACTTCAGACTATGGTATCCAAAAACTGAACCTTTTAACATAGTTGGCTATTATGATACAGATTATAAAAGTGATAAAGTCGATCGAGAAAGCACAAGTGGTCACTATCAATTTCTTGGAGATGTCTAGTTTCTTGGTATTGCAAGAAACAAAATTGCATAGCTCTTTCAACAACTAAAGTGGAATATATAGCAGCTACTTGTTATTAAGCTCAAATATTATAGATGAAGCATCAACTCCATGATTTCTCTCTAAACTTTAATCATATTCCCATATTATGTGATAATACTAGTGCAATAAATCTTTCAAAAATTTCTTTGCATCATTCTAAAACTAAGCATATATAAATCAAGTATCATTTTCTTAGAGATCATATTTTAGAAGGAACCATTGATCTTTTGAATGTTAATATTGAAAATTAAGTAGCTGATATTTTCATTAAACCACTCTTTGAAGATAGATTTTGTGTGTTAAAAAAAGAACTTGGTATATATAGACTATCTGATGTTATTTCTATATAATTCTTTTATGCTACTTCTTTTTGGCAAGCTCCTTCTAGTCCGAACCTTTAGTAGCTCCTTCTAGTTTAGAAGACTCCTCTCAGTATTGAGACCTCCTCTTAATTTAGTAGGCTCTTTCTAGTTTAGAAGGCCTTTTGTATTTTTAGAAGGATCCTCTCAGTTTGACAGAATAGGGTACATGTGTCCTAAAAAGGAAGGTTTTTCATGATGTCGTTTTAGCTTTTAAAATGCACATGCTATTCTGACAACGCTCCATACGTGTTTGACAAAAGATACGTAGACGATCATACTTCCTGTTTTGGCGTGTACGATTGCCCATTCTCACATGAAATCAACACTCAAGAATCGTTTAATATACCAGAAATAGACTTCTCTCTTTTACTATTTGTTGTTCTTTTCTCAGAAGCGTCATTCTTTTCCTCTCCACACCTTAAAATTTTACCTTCTCTTTGTTCTTTCCTCTAAAAACTCCCAAACCTCAATGACACAAACAAAATCAAAGGGATAGAAGAAAACTATGGCTTCAACTTCTAGCCATAAACAAACTCTCGTCTCTGAGTCCTCTTTTTTTGTCTTCAATAGTAGGTTCTTTGAACACTCCTACTAAACCTATCTCTATTTCCTCTAAGCCCCAAACTTTAGAAATACACTTTTAGGAAACTCTAGAAGAGATAAAAAGATAGATTTGAGCTATGCTATCCTTCAAATAAGACTCATATCTCATCCTTTAAAAATAATGAACCTTTAGCCGAACAACAATTTGTTTTTGACTCAAGTGGAGGAGGAGGAGGAGGAGGAGGAGAAGAAGCAGCAGCAGCAGCAACAGTAGAAGAAGAAGAAGAAGAAGAAGAAGAAGAAGAATCCTTGAGTAAGGGGGAGCAAACAATAAAAGTAAGATTTAATATACCCATTCTTACTCCTTCCACTACTCCTAAAACTGAGCTTAAGGATAAAAAAATGCCTAAAGTACACTGGGTTGTAAATGATGACAGATCAGATGAAGAATCGACTCCATTAATAAGGAGACAAAGGATAAGAGGAAGTGTAGCAAAATAAACCATACAAGAAGAAACTCCTTAGGTCGAAAAGAAAAAGGAGAAGAGTCACGAAAAAGAAAAATAGAAGAGATAAGAAAAGGTAAAGTGCCTATGATTGAAGAAAAGAATGTGGACCTAATTGCTATGAATGAGCCAGTTTTTGAAGAAGTCATTTTTGAAGAAATCCCTAAGGCCGCAAGGATAGAATCAAAGAAACTCACTGTACCTCAAAAGAGAGAGTCCTTAATACCAGTGAAATTATGTTAGTCGATGGAAGTTGAAGCAAGGTATAAAATGCGCTACAAGAAGAGAAAGGTGGTAAGTGGGCGCATCTTGCCTCCCAATCTTTTTAATGAAATAGGTATTCCAATCTTTTCCTTTTTAATTGCAGTTGGATGGGAAATTATTGTGAATTTGAATGAAACAATGTGTGATGACCTGGATAGATTTTTTTACACATATATGAGAAAAGAGAAAATTGATGGAAAGCTAATAATTTCTTGGGTTTGTGAGTGAGAGATCTTGATCACAGAAGAGATTTTGGCAAACATTCTAGATATTCTTCTCGTAGGTAAGACTGATCTTCCTTTTCATAAGTGGGACATCGCTGACCTTGATTTAGGAGAGCTTGTAGACTTTATATATCTACACAACGAGAATGCTCATTGTTAATGGACATTTTTGTATTAATTTTTGATACATAATTTGCTAAACTATTGTCCATTTAATATTTAAATTGTACTAATTAAGAGTCATTTATTTTAATTTTAGGTACACATGTTACACCAAAAGGGGAGCCATACAACAGACGTGGACCAAGGGATTTTGCTCCTAAAATTAAATCAACGTAAGAGGCTACACTAGAGGGTCCCATGAATTAACTACAAGAGGAGAACAAATTAAAATGTGAGGGGCGTAAAAAGCAACAAAGACATGAAGCCACAATTAAATACAAGGGGACGCAACATGAGGCTAGACAGCTACACTGATCACACACACGTTACAAGCTGTTGGCAACACATTATTGGGAGAGTTGGTGGAGTTGTGGCAGAAGGATAAGAACATGGCAGCAAAGACAAGGAGAACAACACAAGAGGGACCAAGGTTACAGCTCAAGAGACCCATGCAGACATCACCAAGGAGACGTGAACAGCTGACCAAGAGACCCACAACCCATGCCAAAGCAGAAGAGGATAGCTGGAAAGGAGAAGAAGAAGAGCTGAAGGGGAGTACGCTACATGGGCTCCAAAAAAACAAAAAAAACAAACGTTGAGGCTGGAAGTTTTTGGGGGTGAGAAGCAGCTGCTGATGGTGGAGAAAAGAGAAATAAAGAAGCCCTTAAAAGAAGAATGGGGGGTAGACAACGTAACACCATCATTTAAGACTCTCCTTCCACATACGTTAGAAGCTCTCTCTTTCAACACTCTCCACTGCAGCCCTCACAAAACTATTATTCTCCACCCACAACCGAAGATAACTGGTGCCTTAGGGGAAACGTGAGCTGGAGCTTTCTTTTTATTTTCATTGCAACACCAACAGCCCTCACTCACTAAACACTCTCCACACACACGAAAAAGAAGCAGCTAGGATCAAAGGAGACACACAAAAAATAATAAAAACATGAGTATATGTAAGATGATGGGAGAGTGCGTAAGGGTAGTAAGGAGAACAAGACTTTGAAGCTGCTGGAAGCTAGAGGAGAAGGACGTGAGTTAGATGTCTGTAGAGAGGGAAACACGTTGAGCTGTATGAGAAAAAAAACAACGTGGCTGCTTGTGATGCGTGAACTGGTGAAGGAAATATCAGCGTGGACAGTTGTGGAGAGGAATAATCGAAGCAGCTAAAGTAGCATCTGGTGGTGAGAGCAACAGAGGGAGCAGCTGCGTGGGAGAAGCTAGACGTTGAACTGTTGGTGGATGGTGGACGAAGACGTGAATGAACCAGCTGGAGAGGAGGACGTGCATGAATAAGTTGGTTCAAAACTTATTTGTCTTGTCAATGAACAGTAACCAAAGATGAGTATGTGCGTAAAAAAATGAGAGAATAAGGAGAGCAAGACAGCTGGGGACAAGAGATCAACATGGGGGCTGCTAGATTAATTCACGCAAGACAGCTGGTGGCTTGAAGAAAACGTGGAGGCTGCTGGAAAGTTCACACAAGGCAGATGGTGGAGTTAATTAAAAAACGACGTTGGCTAAGAGTGGAGGAGGACGTGCATGAATAAAAGGAGACACAACCTTATTTGTCACATCAGCTACAGTAACTAAAGAAGGGGGTGTTTTAAATTTATTTTCTTTATTTTATTTCATATTTATTTTAATTGTGTGGATTTAATTAATGCAAACATATATTATGA
>JANVCQ010000001.1:27018816-27036228 GCA_025531925.1 Erythroxylum plowmanianum
CGGTAGCTTTTAGTTATTTGTTCTGTTTTTGCAGATGTATGAATTGCCTATATAAAGGCATTTTCAGTATGAATAATGTGATCTCTTGCAATGTCTTATTTCGTCCTCTGTTGTTCATCAGTTTCCTTTTATATTTGTTTTTATCCTTTGCTCAAAACCCACATCCCCTTGTCTAACACCACGTGCAGCTTTAAAGAAAGAAGGAGTGCCATTAATCAGAACCGAAAGTGTATCAGTTGAAATGCATTCCATAATCCAGTTGATATACTTAGTGGGAAACCCATATGCTGTAAGCATTGTCTGTAAGAAGTTCCAACCGATATTATCAAAAGCCATGTGGAAATCGATTCAATGTGTAATTGGGGGACTGTTAGTTGTAGAATATCCCTTCAACAATTCTTGTACAAGAAGAACATTGTCACTAATATATCTATCACTTAAGAAAGCACCTTGGTTTTCATTTATCAAAGGAGCAATCACCTTCTTCAACCTTGCGGCCAGGATTTTGGAAATAGTTTTAAAGAGAAAATTAGTGCATGAAATCAGTCAAACGTCCCCAAAGGTGGAAGGATTTGAGCCTTTAGGAATCAACCACAAGAAGGTTTTATTAATCTCTTTGAGAAGGATTCCATTTGAGAAGAACTCGTGGATAATATTTTTTACAACGCTATTAACGATATTCCAAGATTGCTAGAAAAAATAACAGTTAAAACTATCTGGTCCTGGGGCTTTCTTTCCATTCATACCAAAAACAATCTTCTCAATCTCATTCTCATACACTGGTTTGGTTGGAAAATCAAAACCTATAGGTGAGATTTGCTGCAGATTAAGCTTCCTTAGATCTGTGACTGAGATATTAAATGAAACTCTAGTAACAAGAAGAGAGAAGAAAAACCTGACTGCTTCATCTTCTATATTTTGAGACTGCTGGAGTAATACACCGTCTTGAGAGGTAATAGAGAATATCTTGTTGTGATTTTTTCTGGCCAAGATTGAATTGAAAAAGAATTTTGGTGCAGCTATTCCCATCTTGTAACCAGTGAATACGTGCTTTCTATTGGAGGAGTGAGGAGTGATTGCTAACAACATGCATGTAATTAGAGAGAGCTATCTTCTCCTGATCAATAGGTTGTTGATCGTTAGGCCTTGACTCAAACATGATCTGCAATTTAACTAGTTCTACTCTGGTGGAATTCATGGCGATAGCAGTCGGTGCCTTAGAAGAATTCAGCTGTTTCATTTTTTATGAACTGTAATTTGCGCATCCAGCAGAACTATTTGGTTCCAACAACCAGAAGATCAGCCCCCTTCCTACAAGCTGTGCAAAACCTGGACCTTGTACAAGAAAATTATTAAAATGGAATGGATGATATGTACATAAAATTGAAGCAGATTAGTCACAAAAATGGAAGTGTGATCAGAGAATAGAGGGTCCATGAACCTGGCAAAACTGTTGGGAAGGGTGTGCTGCCAATTATCATTAACTAGAGCATGATATAGCTTTTTCCTAATAAGCTATGTAAATTTTTGCTTGTTAGACCAAGTGAAAGAGTGCCCAACATATTTGAGATCAGTCATAAAAATTTGGACCATTTCTCGATTTTATAAGACATAATGCGAAGGAGAGACACAATGCGATTAAAGGACCTTTTTAAGGGAGATGCAATATTTCAGAGAGATTAGACTGGACTCAAGTCCGTATACCTACAAAAATAACTAATCATAGTTTCAAGCCTTCAAGGTGTTCTCGACAAAGATACACTAACACTCAAGAATGTAATGGAGTGCCAATAGAGTGTCTTTTTGTTCTAAAACTAAGGTATTGCGTCTAATCTAGCCTTCTTGCCTTAGTGTCTACGATTATTTGTCTTAATACTTTTAAAAATTAAAGGCCAAGACCTATTATTGGGTTATTGATAGTTTATAATAATGACTTAGGCTTTTTTTTGTAAGGAAGCTTAAAGTTTTATCATTTCATTAGTAATATTTAAACAACCAAAAGTCCTACTTGTGATTTATCAAAACAAACATCCATATCTCAGCTTACCGAGCATAACACCAAAAACTTTTCTCTGTTTTGTTTTTGATTCACTCTTCTCTTCTTACCATATGGCACATAATTAATATATATATATACACACACATATATAAACTTGGCCACAATTTCATTGTCTTTTATATATATATATATATATATATATATAGATACACACATATATAAACTTGGCCACAATTTCATTGTCTTATATATATATATACACACACATATATAAACTTGGCCACAATTTCATTGTCTTTCATAAGTCACGAATGTAGTGATACTTCATGTCAATGTGCTTGCTGCGACCATAAAACGCAGGATTCTTTATCATTGCAATCGCTGACTAGTTGTCACAAAAAATCTTTGTAGGCTTGACTTGTTGATGATTCAACTCACTAAGCATTTTTTGTAACCAGACTGCTTGAGTAGCACAACTTGCTACTACAATATACTTTGCTTCTTCAGTAGAGAGAGCAACCACCTGTTGTTTTTTAGATGACCATGAAAGCACTCAAGTACCAAAATGAAAAACAAAACCAGAGGTACTTTTTCTCATCTCAACATCACCTACCCAATCAATATCTGTATATCCAACAAGTTCCATATCATTACTACGGTAATAGAAAATACCATCACTAAGTGTACCTTGAATGTATCTTAAGATAAGTGAGATTGACAAGGACTCTCCATAAATATACTAATTATCCCAATACCATATATGATATATAGCCTCATAGCTGTCAAGTATTGAAAACTCCCAACTATTTTCTTGTAATTAGTTACATTAACTAATTCACCGCTATCACCTTTCATAAGCTTCAATTTGTCTTTAGTAGTATTCAAAATATGGTTGCATGACTCCATCCTGAATTTCTTCCAAATATCACTTTCATACTTTTTTTGAGAAATAAAAATCCCTACATCTAGTTGATTCACCTCATATCAGTCATCTCAAACTGAGAAATCATAGCCTCTTAAAACTTACTAGCAATTTTGGATTATTGCTAGTGAAAATTAAAAGATCCACATATAAGCATATAATGATAAGTTCACCATGTGGATTTGATTTAATATACAAAGTATGCTCATAAGGACATCTTTGAAAGCCATAATTAACAAAATAAGAATCAATGTGAGTACACCTTGCCCGTTGGCACTTATTTTAATTCATACAAGGCCTTATTCAACCTATAAAACTTGTCTTCTTCCCCATTCTTAACATCACTTGGAGGTTGTTCAACATACACCTCTTCCTCAAGAACATCATTAAAAAATGCAGACATTATATCCATTTGGAATATTTTCCAACTATTCTGGGCAGTAAGTGAAATTAACATTTTCACAGTATCAAGTCTAGCAATAGGAGTAAACACCTTAAAATGATCAATACCTAGCTTTTGCTTGTAACCTTAAGCTATCAAGCGAGATTTGAAGCGATCCACTTGTCTACTGGGTTTGTGTTTAGTCTTGTACACCCAGTTAATACCAATGCTCCTAAGTACTATTCTGTTTAATAACGTAAATCTCATCATCCATGGCTTTCATCCAACAATCATCATAAGCAACATCCTCAAATGGCAAAGGATCACAATTTGAAAACAAGGCATAATGAACTATATCATCACTATAAAAAATAAAATCAGAAGCAACGTCAATAACATAATCTAGTAGATGAGAAGGTATGCGTCACTATCTATATAGATGATTAGAATTCTCTGCAAGAATTGGCTCTACCTTAGGATCATAATCAATTCTTCTATGGTAGTGAGCTTTTTTTTTCACTTGATAAATCCTAAATACCATCTTCATCAGAAGTGACATTCTTGCTAACAACAATCTTCTTATTCTTTGGATTATACAACTTGCACTCTTTCATCTTATGACTATATCCAATGCAAATACATTTTTTGCTTTGTCATCTAGCTTTTTCCTCAACTCATCAGGTACATGGGCATAAGCAACACAACCAAACATCTTGAGATGCTCAATATTAGGCTTTCTACTGGTCCATGCTTCCTATGGAGTTTTGTCACAAAAAATCCTAGTAGGAAATCGATTCAGAACATACACAACACAAACAACTACTTCTGTCCAAAAACTTTTAGGAAATTTTTTACCATGCAACATGCATCTCACCATATCTATAATGATTATATTCTTTTTTTCCACCACCCTATTTTTGTTTAGTACTTGATCAGGTGTTTGATGCGTGTAAGTTTTAATAAATAACTCTCGATAATCTGCAAGCACACGGTTCGTTAATGTATTAACTAAGGTATCAATTCGACGAGGAGGGTTAATCTAATCCTAAAATCTAAGGCTAAAAAACAATACAAAAATTCAAAGTGAACAAAACTAAAAACGAGAAATTAATTCAATCAATCAATCAAATTAATAATCAATCACAGAAATACTAATTACTAAGCAATTGCAACACACCCGAGAATCAATTTAAGGAAATTACTAATTGAGATAAATGAAATTTTACCTATCCTTAATGCTAACCTAACTGATTATAAATTACTGGATTATTAGTTCTAGACGACCCTAGAGTTAATTACTCTCTCTCAAGTTATAACCATTAACCCTAAATTAGAAACCCTAAATAGATTATAGAGGTTGCAATTTCTAAATTTGCAACCTATCCATAATCCTAATTAGCTCTGAAGTTCTCTAATAAGCTACCAAAAACACATGAAAGATCTCTCTTCGCACAATTTATTGATTTGATTTAATTCTAATTCTATTAAATCATCTAACTCTCTTTAGCTTTAATCATTTTTCATTCGAGTCAACTTCTTAGTTTATTATCGAATTATGTAATCGTGGAATTAAGTCAAAACAAATCTAATTAACACATAAACAGTCATATTTCATTAATTCAAAGAAAAAATTCTGAAGATAAGTTTAGAACATCTTCAACGTTCGAAAATCCTATCATCAAACTATTATTTCAATTCTATACAATAAAAAAACTAAAAATAAATATGAAATATGATTTGAATGGATGATGGGAGGCAGTGAAATTGGGAAACTCTTGGTCCAAGAAGTACGTTGAGTCAGCTTCTTTTTCTCTTCTCTTTTCCTTCTTCTCTTCCTCAATCTCTAGATAAATTCTCTATGGGGTTTCTTCAAGGTGGCTGATGCAAAAAACTCTTCCCTGCCTCTTTATCTCGTTCTTTAAATATCCTCTGTGTTCTAAACAGTCCTAGGATTTTTTCGAGGTCCGAAAGGTCTAAAAAGTCCCTTAAAACTTGAAGTTTTGAGTGTCTGCATGTCTATCTAATGCAGGTAAGACCGTGGGCCCATAGGCCACGATCGTGGCCCATGTCCTGGGCTTCTGTCACGATCGTGGCCTATTGTTCCATAATTATGGGACATTGACCCTGAAATACTAACAAATACATCAAGGTACCTCAAAAACATAATATTTAACTTCAAAGACTTGTATTAACCTATAAAACACAATTAACTAACAAACTAATACAGTTCTAACCTAAACGCATACTAAATGATTGATTAATAGCTAAATACATATCAGACTAAGCTCTAAAACATAATGCAATTTACACTTATTAGTATCCCTCTTAGTTCTCAAAACTTTAAGAGTGCACCCACTTTGTTTTTCAACATAAGCCATAAAACTCTTAAAAATGTCACATGCTTCAAATTTCTGCTTCAAAAAATAAACCTAAGCCTTTAACTATAGTCATCAATAAAAGTAATAAAAATACCTGCTATCACCATTAAAAGGAACCTTAAACAGGTTCAACTAGTCTACTTGCTTTCTAGGATTTGCCCTTAAGAAAAGCTTCCTTGTGCTTCTTCCCCAAAACATAAGTTTCATAGATTTTTTTTAGGAACACTAACAGTTGGTAGGCCAAATACCAATTTCTTCTTAGAAAGAAAATCAAGACTTCTAAAATTTAAACGCCCAAATTGCATGTCGTTATAAATTATCATCACCAATACAGAAACATGGCAGGAAGATTCCTCATAATTAATTTGAAAAGGGAACAAATGATTTTTTGATATGTATACCTTTTCTATCATCTAGTATTCTACATCATAAACAATGCATCGATGCCTGTTAAAGTGCAAGTCATAATATTTCTCTGCCAATTGTCCCACACTCAAAAAGATTTTTGGCTAATATTCAGAGAGTAAAATACTTCTGAAATATAATTAAAAGTGTCATTCTTCAACTGATTCCACTCTTTCCTTTCCCATAAACTGGAATATAAAAATTATCTCTAAGTTTCACTTATGTGTGAAACAAATCATCAAAGTTAGAAAACAAAGATTCATTTCCACTAAGATGAATACTATACCCTGTATCTAATAACCACTGGTTGTCATATTTGCCTCCACTTTTAGAATTGGAAATCAACAAAGCTTCTGTGTTATCACCACCATTCCCTGCAACTTTCGCATGACAATCTCTTTTTTCTAGTCTCCTCAAATGACAATCTCTGCTAAAATGACCATACTTTTTACAATTATGGCATTGAACATGAGACTTGCAATTTAACTAAGCCCATATTTTTGCTCTTGGAACACTGAACATTAGATGTATCACAATTTTTCATTAATATTACCTCTTCCACCTTGACTCTGACCATACCTAAAATTCTTGCCTCTTCTTTGACCGGATTCGCCTTTGTTTGTTGACTCATATTTTTCCTTCTTTACAGTCGCTTGAGATTTTAGTTCTGCTCAACAACTGGTGCATATCTCTCATCTAACTTATGTTCGTGTGCTTTTAATGTTCCCTGCAAACTATTAATTGTCATAGTCCTCAGATCCTTCCCGCCGTCAATAGCAACTATAACATCAAATTGTTTTGTCAAAGTATAAAGAATTTTCTTCATGATTTGAACATCAGAAATAGTTTATTCATTGGCCCTCATGTTGTTAACAAACTTTCGAAAGCCCTCATGTTGTTAGCAACCTTTTGAATGCACATAATATAATCAACAATCTTCTCATACTTTTTTTCTTAAAGTAGCTCAAATTGTCTTCTACATGTCTACAGTCGCATCTTCTGAACTGGATCAACACCTTGGTAGGATTGAAATAAAATGTCCTAAGCCTCCTTTGATGACTTTAGGTTAACAAATTTTTGAAACACAGATAAATCAATATTTTGAAAAATATGGTAGGAAGTTTGATCATTTTTGTTACGAGCACAAGTCAAATCTTGCCTTTATGCCTTTGTCAGATTTTTGATATCTGCAAGTTCAGGAATTCTATTCTCAACAATCTCTCAAATACCTAAGGTTTTAGAAAAAATTGCATCTTAACCATCCACACTTGAAAATTATTCTTCCCATTAAATTTGAAGATGGGACACGGAACATATTGTGCGATGGCATCCATCAAGGATCTTCTAGCTCAATAAGTGGACTATAGTAATTATTGCCTTCTTAAATTTCAAGCAGGCCCTATCTGCAATACTAAGAAACTAGACATCTGCCAAGAAATTGACAGTGACCACTTGTGCCTTTTAATCGACATTATCACCTGTATAATCTACATCACAATAGCCAACTATGTTAACTGAACCAATTTTTTGATACCATAATCTGAAATCTATAGTTTCGTGAAGATATTGAAAGATCCCCTTGACTGTTTAAAGGTGGCTTTCTTTTGGATCTGATTGAAAGCGAGCACAAAGGCACACACTAAGCATAATATCTGGTCTTGAGCTTGTAAGATATAGTATTGACTCAATCATTCCTCTGTACTTTGTCTCATTCATAGCCTTTCCTTCTTCATCGTCATCAAGTTTAGTTCCAGTATACATAGGAGTACTCGTAGATTTGGCATTCTCAAAATGGTACTTCTTGATGAGTTCCTTTATGTATTTGTATAGGCTAATGAAGATCCCTTTTTCTATCTGTCTGATTTGTAATATGAGAAAGAAAGATAATTCTCCCATTATGCTCATTTGAAACTCCCCTTACATTAATGCTAAGAATTCTTCACAGAAAGATTGATTAGTAGAACCAAATATTATGAAATCAGCATATATTTGCACTATGAGTAAATTATTCTCCTTTTTTCTTAATAAATAAGGTATTTATCTACCTTTCCTCTTTCAAAGTTATTCTCAAGAAAAAAATTACTTAATCTCTCATACCATGCTCGAGGAGTTTATTTCAGATCATATAGGGTTTTAGTCAACTTCATCACGTAGTTAGGATGGTTTTCATCTTCAAAGCCTAAAGGTTGCTTAACAAATACTTCTTCGTTAATATATCTATTTAAGAAGGCACTTTTGCAATCCATTTGGAACAATTTGAAGTTTCTATAATATGCAAAGGCAAGTAAAATTCTAATTGATTCCAGTCTAGCAACAAGTGCATAAGTCTCATCAAAATCAATGCCTTCTTGTTGATTATACCCTTGAGCTACAAGTTTAGCTTTGTTTCTTACCACCTTACCATTTTCGTCAAGTTTGTTTCGAAATACCCAATGAATTCTAATAACTAACTTGTTTTGTAGACGAGGTACTAAATTCCAATCTTTGTTTTTGTCAAACTGATTCAGTTCACCTTTCATAGCTAAAATCCAATTTTCATTAATAAGAGCCTCTTCAAAAGTTTTTGGTTTTAATTTTGAGATGAGAGCAACAAAGTTGTTCTTAAAGGATGAATGGTTCTTAGACTTTTAGAGGGGTCTCCTAGAATGTATTGATGAGTATCAAGACCCCTCCATTCTTATGGTGTTCTTCGTTGTGTAGGTTCCTACTAAGAGGAAGGAGATTTTTCTGTCCTAGCTTTAGAATGACCTTCTTGATCTTGTAATTTTGAAGGTACCATAGGTGTTGCTTACGTCTGCAATGTATTTGTAAGAGCTAAAGGATGCTCTTCATCTTCTGAATCAGCTATTGTTGTCGAGGGTAGTGATTCATCAAATACTAAGTGTATTGATTCTTTTATCTTCTTTGTTCTTTTATTGTAAACCCTAAATCCTTTACTAATAGTATTGTAACCCAGAAAGATGGCTTCATCTGATCTTGCATCAAACTTTCCAAGATTGTCTTTTCCATTATTTAAACGAAGCACTTGCAACCAAATGCTTAAAAGTAAGCAACATTTGATTTCCTTCCTTTCCACAACTTATAAGGGGTCTTTTTAGATTAGGTAATATAAGGCACTTGTTAAGTATGTAACAGGCAGTTGACATGACTTCTACCTAGTAACCATAAGGTAGACTACTTTCACATAACACTGTTCTAGACATATTAGTGGGAGTCCTTTTCTTTCTCTCAACAAATCCATTCTACTAAAGAGTCCTTAGGCATGAAAAATTGTGATATGTCCCATTTTCATTACAAAAATATTCAAATTTTTTGTTATCAAATTCTCCTCCATGATTGCTCCAAATAAATGTAGTGCATGTCCTTTTTCAATTTGAATTTTTCTGCAAAACTTCTCAAAGACTTCAAATGTATCATTCTTACTTGATAGAAAATAAACCCACCCAAGTAAATCTAGAATAATCATCTACTATAACAAAACTGTAATATTTAGCACCAAAGCTTTGAGTTTTAGTAGGACCTAATAAATCCATGTGTACATGTTCAAGGAGCTGGTTTATAGACACGATGTTTTTAGGAGGGAAGCTACTTCTGATTTGTTTTCCTTCTAAACAAACTTCACATACCTGATTATTCTCAAAGTTTAGGTTAGGAAGTCCTCTCACTAACTCATTTTTGGACAATTTTGATAACATGCTCATGCTATCATGTCCAAATCTCCCAGATAAAAGAATCCTTTTCTATAGAAATAAAAACATTTGACATTTTATGAAGACATATCTTCCAGTTGAGCATAGTATATGTTTGGATTTTTAGGACCAATAAATATCATATTGTCATTAAGATTATCAATAATTTCACAATGTGATGCATAGAAAGTAACTCTATGACTTACGTTCAATAAATTATGTTTCAATCCATCAACGTAAAGAACATTATCAACAAAAGCAGAATTAGAGTCACCAATTTTACCAATTCTAGTGACTTTTATCTTGTTTTTATTAGAAAAGACAACATTACCTCCGCCTTTCCTTTCAATATAGTTGAAATGTGATATTTCACCTTTCATATGTCTCGAACAGTCAATATGAACTATCCATTAATTTTTTCTCTCGTCTCCATTTTGAAGCATATCTGCAGAATGTATTATCTTATTTTAGGCAGCCAAAATCTTCCAGGTCCTTTCAGGTTAGTAGTTTGACCTTGCGGTCTCCAAACATACTTTTAAGATAGTTTCTTCATTTACCAAAAGTAACATGAATGACTAATATGACCATGTCTACCACAACAATCACTTAAAACCGATGAATGATGGTTACTATAATTTTTGCTATTTGTTAGGTCCCTATTGTTTTGGTTATAGCTACTGTTGGATTTAACAAAGAAATTCTTGTATGGCCTAATATTGTTGTTTTCATTATATCCTATTCTAGCCTTGTGAAAAGCACCTTTACTACTCCTAAATAATGCATCAAGATTTTTACTAGCATCAACTAAATTAACAAGATCTTTTTCTAAAGAAACAACTTCCTTTAAATGTTTTACCTTAACATAATCATTTTCAAGCAAAGCGTTTTCTAACTGACTTACTTTTTGTTCTAAGAATTCCTTTTCAAAGAATTTTTTTCTTGTTGTCATTTTCAAGAGACATAATTCTAGAAAACAAATTTTTATTCTCAGATTCTAATGATTCAATCTTACTTGTCAAGGATGTATCATTATTTTTGGACTTCTCAACTTTTTTGAAATATTGCACTGTCAACTTTTTATACTAATCATACAGTTCATGATAGGCATCTCTTAATGCAACAATTTCAATATTGGAGTCAGAATAATATACCTCATCGTCTCCTGATTCGACCATAAAACACATATTGCTGATTTCTTTAGGCTCTATTCTTCAAAGTTTTCAAAGTCCTTATCTGACCAAGCTACAGTCATAGCTTGCTTTTTGGTTTTTTATTTTCTGATTTGTCCATTTGAAGAAGAGGGCACTCTAGTCTTGTGTGTCCAGGTTTCTTGCACTGATAACATATAATTTGATTGTTTTTTGTATTATTATTACCGTCACTCCCTTTTGATAGGAACCAGTTGTTTCCAATTTTCTTGTTTCCTTCTCTTTTCTTCATGAGCTTCTTTTTATAAAAATGAGCCTATTTTATGACCATGAAATTGAATTCATCATCTCCATCTATTTGAAATTCAGTGTTGCTTTCATCTCTATTTGATGGATTTGATTCATCAGCTGCTTTTAATGTCATTCCTCTTTTGTATGAGGATCTTTCATCCTGCCTAAGTTCAGCTTCATGGATCATTAAGTTTCCTCTTAACTAGCAGAGTAAGACAATGTCAAAATCCTTTACAATCTCGAGAGCTATCACCTTAGGTCTCTATTCCTTTGGTAGTGATCTTAGAATCTTCATCACAAGCTCATCATTGGGATATATCTTACCCAAATTCTTCAATGCAATGATGACGCTATTGAAGAGTTCAAAGAATTCATCTATTTTTCTCCCTGTTTCATACAAATTATTTTGTACTGATGAACTAAAAGACTTATTCTATGTTTCTTTACCTCGTTCGTTCCTTTAAAGGTGACTTGTAGTTTGTCCCATATCTCCTTTCTAGTAGAACAGTAAGATATCTTTTCGTAATCATAGTGTACAAATTAGATAATGTCTTGCTTTGACATTCAGCTTTGCGTTTCTTCTATCAGCATCAATCCACACTTCTATGTCATCAATAATAAGAGGTGTGGCTCCAACTTTGACAGTTTGTTAGATTTCAATATCTACAGATTGAAAATAAATAATCATCCTCTTTTTCTAGTAGGAGCAGTTATTTCCATTCAAATAAGGAGGCTTTGAGACAGATTGTTCTTCAAGGCTTTTCAAATTGTTTGTCATAATCTATCATATGTTATAAAACACAATAATTATAAAACCTCGCTCTAACACCAAATGATAAAGCAAACAAACATAAGAGAGGAGGTGAATTGTGTGTAAAAAAAATTGTAAGGTACTTTAAAATTTACAATATCCTCTTAAAAATAAATCTATAAATAAAAGGGTCCTATCGACTTTTGAAAAAAAATCCTATTTAACGTTGAAAACAAAAAGATCCTGTTAATTTAAAGGAGCCCCCTAGCACTAAAAAGGAAACGAGCTTGTTAATTGATAGAAGTCTACTAAAACTCAAAAAGAAAGGAGACTGTTAATCGATAGGAGCCTGTTAATGCTAAAAAACGAAAGGACCTCTTATGATATAAAAACAAAAGGAGGCTATTGCAAAATCGAAGGAGCCTCTTAAAAAACACAAACTTATAATGTTTAAATTTAAAAGTTAGGAGAGAGAAAGAAAATACAGTCGATTCATACTAGTTTAGCTTATAACAAAGCCTATATCCAGTCCCCAAGTATTCAACTTGAGTATTTTGCTATAAAATCCAAGTAGTAAATTTTCTCGAGCCTCTCCAATCTCACAAGCACATAATTTTCAATGTTCTTCAGCCTTCCACACTTGTAATGTTTATCAAACCTCTACAGGGTCTCAATAAGAAATGTATAAAAGGTTTCACAGTCTCTCTTAATAAAGTGATTTCACTTTATAAGGCACAAGGAGTTTAATATAGATATGATTTTCAACAATATTGATGCTGCTAAAGTATTTTACAAGTCTGTATGTCTGCTTTGCATATGATGTGGCTTCTTCTTTAAATAAACATTTTCTTTAACTAGTTGTTGCTTCATTTCTATTCTGAATTGACTTTGAATCTTCGATACCATGTTTGCTACAATCTTCCAGTATCCAGACATTAAAGGGATATTTCACGGATTTGATTGTCGATTTATTTGATTAGTATCCTCCTTCCAGATATTATGGAATCATTTCTAATAAGGTAAGTTCATTAAGAGGGTCCCTGCAAGAAAGAAAGTATCTATCCTATGATTTTATTTCCTTTTAAGAATTATATTATTGCCTATATAAGGAAATACATCTAATTTGAATTTTGAAATATTACAAAGTTATCATCAAAATCGTTAAATATAAACCTTGAACTAACAGAACAAAACCAAAACCAAAACCCAGAGCTTGGATTGTACTTGCAATAGTCACTTTCTAATATCCATAAGTTGTAAGCAACTTAGTTTCAGAGGCTGAGACAACAACAAATCTTGAAGCAACAAAATTGTGGTGTTTAGGAAAGGCAGTGATGTAAACTAGGCAGAAACTCTGGTAATTTCCAAAGCTCTGATACCAGATATAGTAATATTTAAACAACCAAAAGTCTCACTTGTGATTTATCAAACCAAACAACTATATCTCGGCTTACAAAACACAAGAACAAAAACTTTTCTCACATCAATATAACCAATAAATAAATGACAGTTAAAATTTGGTTTAATTCCTAACATTTCACCCTTTTTTTTTAATTTTTTACCGCTTTTTCTGTTCAAATAGAAAAGAAAGAAGTTCTGTTATTAGTTATTTTTATTTATTTGTATAAAAGAATTTCACTAATTTAATTAACTATTAATTTGAATTTCATTTTTAATTGACTATTAATTTAATTAACTATTTAATTAACTTAAGGCTCTACTTTTAATTTAATTAACTATTTATTTAACTTAAGGCTCTACTTTCTTTATCGAATTGGGGTCTTATTTTAAATTTTTTATTTAATATTCCTAGTTTAACATTTAACCCAAAAACAAAAAAGAAAAGCTTTCAAAAGCCACTTATATCCATTCAAAGAAGGTTTTATAGACTTAAGTCAATATGTTAATATTTGCTTGTAACTTAATTTTACCTTGTTTAGTAATCATATCATTCTAAATCAAATCCTTTTAGTTAATTTAGACTTCAATTCAAAAGGGTTACAGTCTTCACCGATACTGGCCCGTATCAACCAAAAAAATCAATACCAACCATACCAGAGTCTTGTATGAGATTTTCTTATTCTATAATCATTTTTTAACGGTACAGTCAATGTCATACCAACCAGTAGGGAATAATATTCTAAACTTATGGTTAGGATGTGTTGATTGTAATGTAATGGAACTTATTAATTCAATAATGTTAAAGTGAATACTACATGATGTTTTAAGTATAACTTTTGATTGTAATATTAGATTGACTTGATTCAAGAAATTATGAAAAGTTAAAGAGAAATGTTACATCTCATAAAGATATGGAAAGATAAAGTTAAACTAAAATAGAAAAATTTAGTAAAAAGAAACTTTTGAGTTCATTTTATTTGTCACCGTCAGAACACTATTTGGTATTTTAATTTTCTATAACAGTATCAAATTAAGGTGATTCACTCATTCAAGAGAAGAGAACCTTTTACGAACTCTTAAGAAGATATTGGAGCCAATAATGGTTACCTAATCCCTTATTATTAGCTAGCTGTTGGTGGAACAATTTTTTATAATAAAAATATTTGACTAGTCGAGCAAAGTATTGGTCTAGCTAGCTGAGCCTTTATGACTTTTTTTAAAGATAACTATCGTTTCTTTTCCAATAGTTTTCAAAAGAAAAGGAGGTACGGGAAGGGTCAAATATAGGATGGCAACATGAGAAGAGACTCTTAGACGAGTTTAGCATTCTTAATAGATTTTTCTCGACTTTTAACATATTTTAGGGAGTGTTTGATTTATCTAAAAATGGAGTTTAAGGTACTTTTTTTCTCTCTAAAAGTTGGTAGTATATATCAATTAGGTTTTTCTTGGTTAATTGTTTTATTATTTATATATTTTATATGATTTACTTGGTGTCAATTAATTTTTTGTAAATTTTAATTTTCAATATTCAATGGAATTAAGGAGAATCCTAATTTTCATTAAATTGATAGTTTTAGGGATTTCATATTGTTTAATTGAATGTATTTCAACTTTTTTATTTAGTTTTTAATTTTTTTATTTAATTCAATAATCTTTGTTGTTAAAAATCAATCAATTTATTAATTAATCTGTTAGTTTTTATAAACTAATTTGTTTTACAAACTAAAATAAACCGATTAATTTTTATTTAACAATTTTATTTTTCAATTAAATTTTAAATATTAGGTAAGGATAGTCTTCTTTAATTATTTTTAAATTTTTAAATTTTATTTAATTTTTAACTGGATTTATGACGATCTAATACTAGTTGAATATTTTAAATCTTAAAACTTTTATCTTACCAGTTTAACTTCCAATCCAGTTTTTTAAATATTTATTTTTGAATAATCTATAATGCGGAAAATATTATTATGCTTGTAGAGTGTGTTTTTGATGTAGGGGCGTCTTTGATGATTATTTTAAATATTGTATGTGGTTGCATTCAAAGAAACAATAAATTGTGTGTGTGATTGGTGTAATGTAGTGACTGATTTATGTTACTTGATGTGCATTGAGGACAAGTAAGGGCATTGATTATAATTTTGTATGATGTGTGATAGTGAGATATGATTGGTTAGGGCTATTAGTTGATGCAAAATTGAGCCCAATACCAATATATTATAAAGTAATGACACAATTAAGTTTTTCAGTAAATTTATAGTAATAGGGGTTTAATATCGTTTGATTGAGTGTGATTTTGCATAGGTTGTGATATATAAATTATTATTATGCAAGTGGAGTGTGTTTTATAATGTTTATGTGACACTAATGATTATTTCAAATATTATTATATGTGATTGCATTCATAGAGATAGTGAATTGTATGTGTGATTAGTATAATGTGGTGATTCATTTATGTTACTTGATACATTGAGGACTTATGAAGGCATTAATTGTCTATTGTGTAATGTATGGTGATGAAATATATAGGGATTATTAGAAAACTAAGACAGATACTAATCCATTATCTGGTGTACTATCCGAACAAGCTTTGGGTGGGTGTAAATATGTTGACCATAGCAAATTGCTTATTGCCTACTTTGAGAAGTATAATCTATTATATATATATTTAATATGATTTTTTGAATTTGATGTCCTAATATATTTTTTTCTTGATAAGTATTGTGATAAAAGTTGAAATGATTTACCGATATTGATTGACGTTGTTGTGTCTAGAGAAGTGGGATTTAGTTTTTTTATTTATTTTAGTCATTTTTGTTTAGTAATACTATTTCGGTATGTTAAAATTTTCGGTGAAGAATGGGCAGTAAAAATATAAGAAAAATGAATTTTGAGCACAATTTTATAGAATTAAGTGCAAGAGAAGAGAACTGTTGGGTAAAGAAAGTTGTTTGTAAAAGTTATGGTTATATGAAAATTATTGAAACTATTATTTTAACTAATGTATCAGCCTTAATCCAAGAGTGGGTTTGCAGTGGTTATCTTTAATATTAAAAACGGATCTACAACAAATCTAATAAAATTGACTTAAATTTGAGACGTGTAATTAAGTTAACTTGTTTCGGTATTGTTGCGTGGCTGTGATACAACAAGAGGAATAACAACAAGAGGAAATTCAATCTCTGTCTTTACTGATCCGTGGTTGAATTGCGATGAGGGTTTTTTTGTGCGGTCTGCTCCATTACCAGGTATGGAGTACTTGAAGGTTGGCGATCTTTTCAACTCAGACAGTTCGGGATGGGATTATTCGTTGGTTAATGGAATTTTAGCTCCGGCTGATGCTCTGCAGGTATTTAAAATCCATCTTTCACCGTCTATGCCTTCAGATCACTTCTGTTGGCATTTCACCAGTGACGGTTTGTACAGTGTTAAATCAGGGTATAGAATTGCTACTGGACAATTATCTTCTATTCCAGAGTATTTGATTCAGGGTCCATGGAATTCTCTCTGGAAGGCTCAGCTTCCCCCGAAAGTGAAGGATTTCCTCTGGAGAGTTTTGCGTGATTTTGTCCCTTGTAAACAGAGACTGTTGGAGAGGGGGGTTTCTATTGATCCGGCTTGCATAAAATGTGGTCAGGTAGAATCCATGAAGCATGTGCTGCTCACTTGCCCCTTTGCCCGCCATGTATGGAATTCTGCAAGCATTACTATTCAGGGGGACGACATCAAAGGCTGCATATCTTCGGGTTTACGTGGTAAGCATTCTGATTTGGGTTTCAGGATTTTTGTGATCTGTTGGAGTCTTTGGTTCCATCGTAATTTACTGTGTTGGGAGAATAAGGATATTCCTCCGAATGCTATCATTTATTTTGCTGATGAGTTCTTTGCAAATTGGAAAGAGGCTACCGAGGCTTTTGATCGGGTATAGTTTCATGGCAACAACCCAGTTGGTGTTTATTCTTGGTGTAAGCCTGATGTGGGATGGTTAAAATGCAATGTTGATGCTTCGATCTCGACAGGGGATAATGGCTCGGGGTTTGGGG
>JANVCQ010000001.1:27036328-27068273 GCA_025531925.1 Erythroxylum plowmanianum
TTCAGGAGGAAGTAAGTTGATGATGAACTATACTATGAAGGATTCACTCACATCCATGCCTATTGATTTAAGCTTGGTAGCCATATTTGACATGCCTGTTACATGATCATAGATAGGTTGTGACCAATCAAACTTCTTGGTTGTCAATTCACTCATCAAGTTTCCTACAATAGACTTGTCAGTTATGGCTAATTGTGAGTACTCTTTGATTTTCATCATGAATTCCTTTTCATTTTTCGTATGAGGCATTGATAGCTTAACATTTTTAGCAATTGTCAATCGCATCTATTTTAGACTCAACCTATCAAACTTTTCCCACGCCTCAAAATATGTCCTTTTAGCTTGGGTACTAATCTCAGTAATAGTTTTAGGCTTCTCTGCAACTAATAAGGTTCTTATCCAAAATACCCAACTGAAATTGAATTTGCTTAGACTAATTGACATAATTTAACACATTGAACTTGACCAGACCACTTCCCATAGCTAACAAATTACTATAAACTAGAAATATGAAAACAAACTCACACATTAATGCCTTGAGTATAATTAATAGATTAAGAAAATTATAAACTTTAACATATAATTTATGTTCACCTTCGAGTGATACTTAAACACATATCCTTAATCCATAATGAACAATAGGATCCTGTTAATTAAAGGGAGCTCACTAGTGTTCAAAAAGAAAAGAGCTTGTTAATTGATAAGATCCTGCTAGCACTTAAAAAGAAAGGATCCTATTGATACGAGCCTGCTAACACTAAAAAAAAAAGAAAGTCTATTAATCGATAATTGATAAGATCCTGCTAGCACTTAAAAAGAAAGGATCCTATTGATACGAGCCTGCTAACACTAAAAAAAAAAAGTCTATTAATCGATAGGAGCCTACTAGTGCTAAAAAAAGAAAGGAACCTATTAATAGGAGCCTGTTAATTGTTTAAAAATAAAAGGAACCTCTTACAATATAAAATAGAAGGAGCCTATTGTAAAACCGAAAGAGCCTCTGGCTATTTGAAAACATAAGCACTATAATGCAAAACTTTAGGAGTTAAGGGAGAGAGTTACACAGTCGATTTATACTAGTTCCGCTTATGACAAAGCTTACATCTAATCCCCAAGTATTCAACTTGAGTATTTCACTATAAAATCCAAGTAAATTTTCACGAGCCTCTCTAAGCTCACAAGTATATATTTTTCAAGATTCTTCATCTTCCACGTTCGTAGTGTTTAACAAACCTTTACAAGCTCTCAACAAGAAATGTATAAAGGGTTTAACAATCTCTCTCAATAGAGTGATTTCAATTTTTAAGGCATAAGGATGTTGATATAGACATTGATACTGCTAAAGTATTTTGCAAGTTTATATCTCTGCTTTGCAAATGTTGGGGGGTGGTGAATTGTGTAAATAAAATTTGCAAGATGATAATATCCTTATAAGACAAAAGGATCCTATTAATTGAAAGGAGCTTGCTAGCATTCAAAAAGAAAAGAGCTTGTTAATTGATAGGATCCTACTAACACTTAAAACGAAAGGAACCTATTGATGCGAGCTTGCTAACACTCAAAACGAAAAGAGTCTGTTAATCGATAGGAGCTTGCTAGCACTAAAAAAGAAAGGGACCTATTAATAGGAGCTTTTAATTGTTTAAAAATAAAAGGAACCTCTTGCGATATAAAACAGAAGGACCTATTGTAAAATTGAAGGAGCCTCTTGCAAGTTGAAACATAAACACTATAATGCAAAACTTTAGGAGTTAAGAGAGAGAGAGTTACACGGTCAATTTATACTTGTTCAGCTTATGACAAAGCTTACATCTAGTCCCCAAGTATTCAACTTGAGTATTTCACTATAAAATCCAAGTAGTAAATTTTCACGAGCCTCTCTAAGCTCACAAGTATATATTTTTCAAGATTCTTCAACTTCCACATCCATAGTGTTTAACAAACCTTTACAAGCTCTCAACAAGAAATGTATAATGGGTTTAATAGTCTCTCTCAATAGAGTGATTTTAGTTTTTAAGGCATAAGGATGTTGATATAGATATTAATGCTACTAAAGTATTTTGCAAGTTTATGTCTCTGCTTTGTAAATGTTGTGGCTTCTTCTCTAAATAGACACTTTCTTCAACTAGTCATTTCTTAATCTATGATATCATTTCTGCTGAAATCATCCATATTCAAATGTTAAGAAGAGCGTTCTATCAAGGCTTTTAGGGCTAATTATTTGAATTAGCAAGATCCTTCTAGATGTCATGGAACCATTTCTGATAAGCTAAGTTCATAAAGAAGGTTCCTGTAAGAAATGAAGCAATTATCTTACGATTTTATTTCCTTTTAAAAATTATACCATTGCCTATATATGGAAATAAATCCAATTTGAAATTTGAAATATTATAAAGTTATCATCAAAATTTTTAAACATAAACCTTGAGCTAACAATCTCCCCCTTTTTGATGATGACAAATAATAATAGACATGTTCTCAAAATTCAAAAAATAATAAAGGATTTTGAAAGATACCTACAAACTTTATATGTTCTTACTCATAGTTATAATTAGAAGGAGCTTGACTTCTAAAGGAATTAGTCTATTATTTGTATATCACATATTTAATCTTCACAAGTTCAACAACATTTTAGCATCAGTTAGCAAAATATATCATCAATAAAAAAATATCATCAAGGCAATATTGAAATCACAGATGTAAAGTAATCATATATATCATTAACTATTCTACCTCTTATCATTATCAAAAAAAGAGGGAATGAGTAACTAAGGCATCAAACAATATTATAAGTCTTTAAGAAATAGATTCATTAAGAGGATTCAGAAATTTTTCTAAGCAAGATTTATATATCAAGAATATGATTTTGCATGCTATCTATTTGACTGAACATTTGATCTTGATTAGAAAGAACTTCTTTTAGATGTTGAAGGATCAGATCACTGGTTCTCTAGAGTACATCAGGGGCTAATTTTTGTGGGGTAGGTCACAAAAGGTCTGTTGCTCTTTAAGTTTTCTTCTCAACCCACATATTATCTTTCAACTTATACCCGAATTGGTAGGGAATGGAAGAATGACCTAGTGCATACCAATCTAGACTATCAAAAGACACTCCATAGTAGGCAAAATTTTGGTTAAGATCATCCCATATGGTAGACCACCAATTGTATTCTTATGACTTCCTTTGTCCACCATAAACTTCAGAATCATTGTTAGGAGGTTCATCTTGTTGCCTTTTAAAAGATTGTAGACCACATACCTATCTAGAATGTAACATCTTGTTATCCTATATTAAGGGCTATAACCCTAGAGCAGTGTACATGAGAGATTACTAAGAAGTTAGAAATTGCATTTCTTGCTCACATAATATATCATACACACACATGCAAATATTAATTATTGCACACATTAAAATGATTGTACATGTATTCATTGACATTTTTTTAGGTATAACTGATTTATAAATGTGATTATATTGAGAATTGTGGATTATATGTATTGAAAATTGATTTAGTGATAATAATTTTTGATCTAAAATTTTTGGTGAAATTTAGGAAATTTCTAAAATTTTGGGTATTTTTAGACTAGGAAAAAGTCAAGTGGCAGGACAATTGATAAATGATAGTTGAAATAAAAGTTAAATGGCAGTGAAAATTTTGAAAGATGACTTTAGAATTTATTGAAAAGTGTCACTAAAAATTGGGAGACAATTGAAATAGAAATTAGAGTTGATTGGATTAGTGAAATAAGAGAACCTAGTTTAAACCTATAGAGATTAACCATGTGGCAAGTGACAAGTGTCACTTACCAAGCCATGTCTTTATCCTACAATTCTTTAATTACTTAGAAGAACATTAAATTGTCTTAAATCTTGCTTGCTTCTTCTTCTTCTTCGTGGCTTTCTTCTTCACCTTCTTCAAGAATTTTCTCACCAATCTCCATTCAAGTTGAACCTAGCTCTCTTATCTTTCACTTGCTACTCTCACCTTGTTGTCTTCTTCATTTACCACAAGAAAACCTAAATCTTGCAACCTCTATGATGTTGTATGTGCGTTGTATGAGAAGTTAAGGCTTCTTGATGTTCTTGAAGAGTTTGAAAATTTTGAAGCTCAATCAAGTAAGTTATACTTTAATCATCATAGGTAGTGTTAAAGGAAAAAAATATGATGAGTAATTTGAGATTGATGACTTGGTCATGAAATTATATGTGTGAATTGTGAGAGATGAAGTGTTCATATAAATGTCTTGTTTCTACATATAAGATGATCAACCTTTCATAAGTTGTTGTAGAGATGAGTTTGAACTTGAAAGATAAATAAAATGGTGTAGAAAGAAGTGCAGAAATTATGACTTGTAAATTAGATATTTATGTTCTGTTTTCTTGGTATATTAAGTGAAATTCTTCTATTGTTTTAGAGATGAACTAATATGAGTTTAGAGCTAATAAAAAGGAGTACTATGGTGTTTTGAAATGAGATAAATTAAGGTGGTAGTTAGGAATGAAATGAAGGTGAAAAATGAAGTGGAATATGTGCAAAAAATTAAAGATGAATGTGTATATGAGTATGTTCTAATTTGGTGTGTAATAATATGAATGTTAGTAATTGTAATAGAAATGAAGTAGAGTGAGTTAAAAGACAAAGAAAGTTATAGTATAGTTTCTTAAAGTGAGGAGAATTAGGATGACAATTTATAAATAAAGGGAAGGTGACAATGGAGTTGAATGTGTGTTGATATATTGAAGAATGCATAGACTTGGTTGATGTCCTGTTTATAGGGTTATGATCAACAATCTTGTATGATGTGTTTTGTAGATGTTTTGAACTGGAATGGAGGTGACAATGAATAGGAATTGAAGTATGAATGATAAGATATAGAAGAGATGTGTTTAATAATACACTTGGAAGCGGAAGGAGTAAGGATTTAGTAAACCAAAAAATGATGGTGATATATCTTGTTATATATATATATATATATATATATATATATATATAATGCAACTAATATTGTAGTTGAAGTAGAATGTAATGAAGTTGCATAAATGAATGTGAATAATGGAGAATTTGATGTAAAATGATGTTAGTATATGTGTAGAAATAATAGGAAATGTTGTTAAGTCAGATATGCTTCTCATATGTCTGTTAGGAGGACTTGAGGTCCACTGGGTGGACATTCTCAGGAATTCTGGTTTCCCAACTCCGTTCATGTCTGTTTGGAGGGAAGTATGTCCGCCGGGTAGACATTCTTAAGACACTTGACCCTTTAGACGACAAAATCTCTCTTTAGGGTCTTCACAAAAGTTGTAGAACTCGACGTCCTATTCAAAAACATTCTAGAATGGCATTAATCCAACATCCATAGAAAAATTTAAACCTTTTGTCCTAAAATCATGTATATATATAAATTATTGACTCATTAATGTTTTCGTATATAAGGTATTTAGGCTTGAATGTGAACTTGAATGAGCCTAGTTGAAGATGAATTGGGCGATTAAAGTAAGGAAAGTGTATTAGGTATTAAGGAATGATTTATAGATGATGTTAATTGGTTATGATATGCATATTAAGGAAATATACTCGGGATTATCATTGAGCATGCATGTACATAATCCATATATACATATGTGCATAAATGAGTACTTATATAATTGTACAAAGTTATAATGTGTGTAAATGTGTGTTGCATGATATAGAAGAACAATTAAAGCGACAACATCTAGACATTGTTGAGACTTCGAGGCAATAGCTATCTAGAGCAAACTGTGAGTAACCTAGATAGTCTTACTATGATTATTTGTTTGTTTGAATTATATATTGAATTATTATATGATGTGTATGTATTGATTTCAGACAATTGAATGTTCGAGGCGTTTGATGCATGAATAACATTGGAAATGCTCATTGAATGTGAATTTGACTGAATATGTGATTTCCCAACTTAAATGTTGAACGCCAAACTAAGGTCCGATGACAAATGTGAATGTGATTGATTGAACACAATGATTGATTGAATATGTATGGTGCATTGCAATACATGAATGCATGGAAGATAAAGGTAGTTATGACCGGAGTCGCTAGTAAAAAGAGCTTAAAGCTTAGAACGTGCTAAGAGCCTCTAGCTCAATATGTAAAATGAGCCTATATCCTAACGGATAAAGGATAGTATTAATAAGCCTTATATCCACAATGAATACGGGACAGTGAAAAAGGCACTCAGTCATAACATCAAAATAAACGAACATGAGTCTCATAAGCATTGCATATATACTTGATGTATGTACAAATTGAATAATTTTAATGTATTATTGAATTATGTTGAATGAGAAATGTAAAAATTGTGTACAAGGTGTTTTGTGATGCTACATAATGATACTTGAAATGATATGAACTATGTGATTGCATGGATTATTGTGTTATGTGATATGAGTGAACCATCGAGGATAGTTAACCTACGGAGTTTACAAAACTCACCAAAAATTATACATTGACTTTTCAGGTTTGAGAGAGACAATATAGCTTCTAAGTCAATTTAGAAGAGAAATAGTACCAGTTTTGGATAGAAGACATGGCTCAAAGATCAATTAATTAGGACTGAGGGATTTAGATGATTTTTTGTATGATTCCTCATGTATGTAGCATATTCTATATACAAAGATGTAAACTCTAATTAGTTTTTGATAATGTACATATATGGATGTTATTGTAAAGCCATAATGTACATATTGTTTAAGAAATGAAATGAGGAATTTGGGTTTTAGCCATGGTGATTCTTATGTTTTAATTTATAATGCCATGACTAAGTGAAAGTGATGTAGTTGGTGCACTGTTTCCATCGGGCATATGCTCGAATGTCGGAAGGGCGTATAGGCACAAATATCTAATGGGAGTGGGGTGCCTCATAAAAGATTGCATATTTCTATTAAGCTACTCCTTGAAAACATTGAAGTTGATGTAAGGCATCTTGGTAGTAGGTCTAAGTGTCTACACCAGGATCTTCCTTCATAGGCATTCTAAGTGTGTAGAAATATAAAGTCCACAACCTTTCCTAGATCAAGATTAGCAATGTCCCACTTATGACATGGAAGATAAATCCTACCTATGGGAAGTACATTCAAAATGATTTCCAAAATTTCTTCCGTAATCAAAATCTCATACTCACGGACCTAAGAAATTATTATTATCTTTCCATCAATTTCTTCTTTTCTCAAGTGTGTATAAAAACAACTAACTAGGTCATCACACACTTTCATTCAAGTTCACAAAATTTTCCCAGCCAAAAATAATAAGAAAAGAAGATATTGGAATATCGATTTCATAAAAAGGTTAGGAGGTAAGATACGTCTAGCTACTATCTTTCTCTTCTTGTAACGCATCTTGTACCTTGCTTCAGCTTCCATCGATTGAAACAACTTCACTAGTGCTAAGGAATCTCCCTTCTGGGATACGATGAGTTTCTTTAACTTTGTCCTTTTGGCCTTAAGGATTTCTTCAAAAATTGGCTCATCCCTAACAATTGGGCCCTTTCTGATTTCTTCCCTTTTTCTTTTTCGTGAATCTTCTTCCTCTTTCTTTTTAGTGTTAAGAGTTTCTTCTTGTACAAATTGCTTTGCCACACTTGCTCTGGTCCTTGGCCTCCTTATTGACGGAGTTAGTTCTTCATCTAATCCATCATTATTTACAACCTAGTGCACTTTAGGCATTTTCTTATCCTTAGGAATAGGTTTAAGAGTAGTGGAGGGAGGAGTAGTGGTCAGAGTAAGGATGGGTTTATGAAATCTTACTTTTTTTAGTTGCTCCCCCTCTTTAGAGGATTCTTCTATTTCCTTTTGTTCTTGTTCTTCTTTTTCTTTTCTTCTTGTTCTCCTCCGCTAAAATTATAGATAAAATGTTGTTTGGCTAAAGGTACATTATTTTTCGAGGATGAGTCCGAGTCTGATTCTAGGAATAACATAGCTAAAATCTGTCCTTTTCTCTCCTCTGGAGTTTCCTAAATAGGTGTTTCTAAAGTTTGGGGCTCAGAAGAAATAGAAAAAGATTCAGTAGGAGTGTTCAAGGAACCTACTTTTGTAACCAAAGAAGAGGACTTAGAAACAAGAGTTTGTTCATGGCTGGAAGTTGAAGCTGTGATTCTCTTCTATCCCTTTTATTTTGTTCAAGCCTTTGAGGTTTAGAATTTTTGGAGGAATGAACAGAGAGAAGGTAGAAATTTAGGGTGTAGAGAGGAAAATAACGACACTTTTGATGAAAAAAACGATGGGTAGAAGAGAGCAGTCTATTTCTAGTATACTAAGCGATTCTTAAGCATTGATCTTGTTTGAGGATAGGCAATCGTAGATGCCAAAAGAGGAAATATGATTGTCTGAGTATCTTCTATCAAACATATATGGAGAGCTATTAGAACAACATGCATGTTTTAAAAGCTGAAACGACACCAAGAATAACTTCTTTTTTAGGAGATGTGTACCCTATTTTGTTAAACTGAAACAAACTTTATAAAAATACAAGGGGGCTTCTATATTAGAAGGAGCCTACTAACACAAGAAGAGGTCTTGAAACTAAGAGGAGCCTTTTAAACTAGAAGGAGCCTACTAAAGGATCATATTAGAACGAGCTTGCCAAAAGAGAAGTAGCATAGAAGAATTATATAGAAATAATATCAGATAGTCTGCACATACCAAGCTCTTTTCTTA
The DNA here is from genome assembly GCA_025531925.1 of Erythroxylum plowmanianum. Classification (NCBI taxonomy): domain Eukaryota; kingdom Viridiplantae; phylum Streptophyta; class Magnoliopsida; order Malpighiales; family Erythroxylaceae; genus Erythroxylum; species Erythroxylum plowmanianum. The sequence continues at coordinate 27,045,018 of JANVCQ010000001.1, forward strand.
ACATCCAAAATCTATCTTTAGAGAGTGACTTAGTGAAAATATATGCTACTTGATTTTTAGCATTAACATGTAAAAGATCAATGGTTCCTTCTAAAACATGATCTTTAAGAAAATTATGCTTGATTTCTATATGTTTAGTCCTAGAATGATGCACAGGGATTTTTAAAAGATTTATTACACTAGTATTATCACATAATATAGGAATATGATTAAAGTTCAGAAAGAAATCCTAGAGTTGATACTTCATTTATAAGATTTGAGCACAATAACTGACAACTGCTCTACATTTGGCTTTAATCGTTGAAAGCATTGTGCAATTTTGTTTCTTGCACGACTAAGAAAATAGACATTCTCTAAGAAATTGACAGTGACCACTTGTGCTTTTTGATCAACTTTATCACCTGATAATCTACTTCATAATAGCCAACTATGTTAAAAGAATCAATTTTTGGATACCATAATCTAAAATCCATAGTTCCGTGAAGATATCGAAAGATCTTTTTGACTGCTTGAATGTAACATACCATTCTCATATCACATATGCTTGAACATACCCATGGATAGTCAAGAATATACTCGATGGAAATGACATGTTAAGACAACCACATTACTACATCTGAGGCATCAATATATCTTAAGCTTTTTAAATATCCATTTCTTTCACAACAGAATAAGTCACATATGTCATTAACATTCCAAGTTCAAATAGACATCACACAACAGTTTTAAACTTAATCCTAAAACATCATATAGTACGAAGATTACATACTATAGACAGTGTGTGTCATAACATGGAATGCTAATACAAAAGACATCTATCTAGACTTCACAAGTATCAGTTGACCAAACCTTTGAGCCATTCTTGTCCCAAAAATGACAATACTAGAATTCTAAGCTAGAACTCCCTTAAACCTGAAAATCAATGTTGTAATTTTGATGAGTTTGCGAACTCAGTAAGTGAACCATCATCGATGTGCTCACTCAAGTCAGAATATAAAAACAAGTATATAATCCAATTCAACAAGTACATCATATAAATCAATAATTCATACCGCATCACATTCCTTATTGATTTAGACAATTCAATAATTCATCTCAATTTAATAAGGCATATCAACCTAATCATTTGATATATATAAGGATGTACATATAAATGCATTTATGGTTTCCATCCTCCTTTTATTTTGTTGTGACCAAGTGCCTCTCAACCTAATTTACTGTCTCGTATCTGTTGTGGATACTAAGATCATATCTGGCCCGTATCTATTGTGGATATTGAGTGTAACACCCCACAACGTTAGATTACATATCGGAATACCCTGTGGACACTCCAGTACATAACCTATAATAATGACATGTTTGAGTAAACAGATATCCAACTTAGTCGTGGAATCAATTATCATACATAAAAATCATCAATTTTAAAACCAAACTGCACTCCTCATTTCATTTCTTAAAAGCCAAATATAGATCATGATTTACAAAGCCATCTAAATATGTACAATGTCAAAACCCTATATATAATATACTGTTTGAAAGAGGAATTGTACAAAAACTACTAATTAATTCTTCAGTCTCAGCTGACCGACCTTTGAGCTATTTCTTGACAAAAGTACAAGAATTAATCTTCTCATAAAGTCTGTCTGTCTCTAATATTCTCTGTTGGACATGAAATATCAATGTTACAATTTTGATGAGTTTTACGAACTCAATGATGTAACCATCCTCGATGGTTTACCCAAGTCATATCACATATCAAATCATATAAGCATATAATTCACAACTTTCCATTTAACAAATTGCACCACATATCATATATTTCACATATCCCAATCTCATTTATTTACATATCCACATTACAATTCAATCAGTCAATCACACTTAATAAGTGTATATGCAATGTTCATGTGACCCACTTTCAATTATTACATTGTTGTGACTAAGTGCCTAAACTATCCCTATCCATTATGGATACTAGGCTCATTAATACTTTCCCTTACTCATTGCAGATATCGGGATCATTATACATATCGAGCCTTTGGCTCTATACCACATTTTAGAGCTTTAAGCTTATATTTGATGGCTACTCATATCATAGCTATCTTTATCTGGTCATGCATTCGGGTATGAAATGCATCACAATAATATTCAATCATTCATTATTTCAATCATTCCTATTCTCAATCTCATTCCCATTCAAACACATTTACAGTCCCATTCCCATTTATCATATTCAATCAATCATTTATAATTTAAATCACAATTATCATCAGTCTTTAGCCTGGGATTTAACAAACATATTAAGTAAACACATAGTCAATCCAAATTTACATTCAAGGAACACTTCAATATCACATTCATCAATCAATAACTTGAACCTTCATGTCCGGAATTAGTACAATCAAGTTCACATTCAAATCACAAACACTCCTAATACAGTCCTGAATATCAAACTCCTCGAACAATCAATTGTTCGGAATCATCAATGTCACAATTATATCAATATCTAATCGGTATAGAAAAATCAAGTTTAATCAAAATATTATGAACAGAACACGTTTCTAAATTGAGGTGACATACCTAGTTACTCACAAATTGCTCTAGAAAGCTATTTCCTTGAAGTTTTAGCAATGTCTGGATGATGGTGCTCAATGGGCTCCTCTATAACATATAATACATAGACATATCAAATTTTCCAAAATTATGAATTCATTTATGCACGTTCATGTATACTGAATATGTAAAATGCATGTTCATGACAATTCCTGGTTCCTTAACATTATTCTTGTCAAAAAACTCATTCATATATCAATACTCAACTGATCAATTCAGATTTTTCTAAAAACATACTTTCGTGTCCACTTTGTATGATTATTATCATCAGGAAATTGAAGTAATTTGATAAACTTTCTTCTAGAAACTTGTTCTCCCATGTCTTAAGTTTCCAATGATACCAAGATCATGTAATTTGATTCAGTATTCCAAAAGTTATGCTCAAAATACTACAGACTGATTACATTTGAAATTTTGGCTAGGGCATAATCATGCATTCAAATAGTACAACTCATATCTCTCAATTACAATATCCAAAAATTACAAACTTTATACCAATCGAAATCTAAGAGAATAAGCTACAACTTTTGTGAAGAAACCTTTGTCTGATTCGGCCTACATCAATATAGTTCATTCGATAACAATAGGACATGATTTCTGTCACGGGTAGGGCTACAGCCTAAGTCAAAACTCAATTTCAAACTAAATGTCAAGACCCTTAAGGACATAATTCAAATTCAATTTATTCTTAGAAATTTTGGAAAAATGTCTTTAGTTTAATTTAAATCAAGAATCATGTAATTTGGAAATCTATAGATCAAAATATATCCAAAATACTGAAGCATGTTCAGTAAAAACATTCCAATTACCAAATTTCAGCACAATCAGTCATTAACATCATATGGCATTCATCCTAATTCATCATCATCAATTCTCTATTATAACATGCCATAGAAACTAATCTTTTACGTACTTGTTCAGTTCTAATCCCAGCTCAAAAATACTCTAAATCAATACTCCAAACATGCAGAATCATAACACATTCAAGATGTAATTAGATGACTTTCAGCTATGATGAAACAGTAACAATCAGCTAGTTCTTTAGCTATTTTGTGAAGGGTAAAAGCATGTATTTAGTGTGGTAGTTTAGCATAGTTTCAAGAAAAACACAAGAAGGGGAGATAGAAGCAAGTGTCGATGCTGAGAGATGAGAAGAGAAGAAGAATTAGCTAGGATGAAACAGTGCTGCAAAAATGTTACACCTAAGGTGCTAGATGTCACCATATTATTTCAACATATGTCCTTAAGCACGTAAGCCACTTATCCCTTACATAAGCTACCAAATGTCGCCTAATTACTAGTCCATTTGTCACTCAATCATTGCCGTCATTTGTCAATTAATTACTTATGCCAATTGTCACTCATTTATCTATGCCATTTGTCACTAATTCATTAGTCCATATGTCACACTATAATTGGTCTATATTTCAACATTTTTTCTAGTCCAAAAATACTTCAAATTTCTAAAATATCCAAAATACCAAAATTGCTAAATCAATTGTAATACTCGCCAATTTAATTTCCAAGAAAATAAAATCTACAATTCACATTTATAAATCAATTTTACCTAGAAAATGTCAATGAATGCATGTATAATCATTTTAATGTGCAAAATCAATATTCTCATGTATGTGTATGTCACATTATGCATAAGCATAGATTATGCTCCCTAATTTCTCATTAACCTCTTGTAAACACTATTTTAACCTTATCATAAGTAACAAGATGTTACATTAAGTCTATGTTATCTGAGCCTTAGGCTCTTTTGCATCATTATGAGCTCAAAGCTCTTTTTCTCATATTGGCTACTCCGGTCATAATTCCTTTATCTGATCATGCATTTCAATGTAATGAGATGCACCAATTCATATGCTATGCTTTCAATACTTTTCATTCCATGTGCTTATATCATATGTCAAATTCCTCAGAGCTAAATCCGACATTCATCATTTAGTTGTTCACATATTCCATATTGCACATACAATTCAAATTGAAGCATATATAATTGAGTTTACTTATCTAAGTTAACTCACAGTACGCTCCAGAAAAATCATTACCTTGATGATCCGGCTATGTCTGGATGTTAACGATCACCTTGCTCATTTATCGTCATGCAATACATATATATTTCACACATCACTAAGTTGTTCAATCATATAAATATACAATCATGCACATGTATATGTGTCATGTTTCAATGCATGCTTAATTGACTTTTCGGGTATGTATTCTTATTCAAAGATCTTAATTCATTCCTAATTCATCAATCGTACATTCATCCAATTCTCATTCATACTTACCTCATGTTCTTCAATGTTCATTTATCCTCTGTTAGTTCAACAAGTACACAAAGCTGAAGTTAACTTTCCAGAACTAGGGCCACGATCGTACGATCGTGGGGGAACATGCCATAATCATGACAGAAGCTTGTGTAACAAACCATGATCATGGGGACCATGCCATGGTCATGACAGAAACTTAAACACAAGTGCACGATTGTGCAATAAAGGCCACGATCGTGCACTACATTGTTTTCCACAATTCTACACGAATTCCACATGCTTAGCAACATCACTAGCACTCCAAGTTTTCCAGAATTTAGGTCCTTTATGTAAATTCATTTCATGCTAATCTAGCTACCATTTTGGTTACATTAATCTCACAAAAATCTGCCCACTTATGATATTAACGATCATTTGTTTACGTACACATTTTAGCTCTAAATTTTCCAAATTCAATAACACCTTAATAACACCTATCTTTAGCTTGAATTCATCATCAATTATACCTCAAATCCAAACTCAAAATCATTCTTACCATAGCCCATAAACTGTCATGCATCATTTTCTAACACTCATTTAACACCAATATCACAATCAATCCTTCCCTAATCAGTCATCATCAAGTTCTGTTAACATATATAAAAAAAAGATCAGTATTTCACTTACTTGATCAACCCAATTGCCTCCTCAATTATCAAGCTAACCTAGCCTTCTATGCATGCAAAAACAATTCTAAGAAAAAGGTGGGAGTAGAATGATTTCAAAAACAAGAAGAAGTCAACAAAACATAACATTATGTGCGTCTATAGCTAGTATTTTGCTTGGATTTAGGGCAGTGGTATACAAAATCAAGGAAGAAACTCAAACATGTGATTTATGTGAAGATTTCAATAGTGAGAGGGAGGAGAAGAAAGCATATAGTAGAAACAATGAACAAGATTATTTTGCATTAGCTTAAGTCATTAGGTGCAAGGTGCCTATGTTTTACAAAGACACTTGTCATATATGCATACAAGCTACATACCCTCTCTATAAGTTGCCAAATGTCACCAAAACCCTAGGGCATTTGTCACTTAATCTCTAAACCATTTGTCACTTAATTCTACTGCCAAGTGTCACTTATTTCTTAGGCCTACTTATCCTAATTTTTCATATGTCAACTTATCTTACTACTTGACATTTTTCCTAAACTAAATTTACATATTAATTCATCAATCTCCCAATTGTAACAATTGACTGCAAATGACTATTTGTAATCCTTTAGACCGAAACATAAGACATTAATAATGCATAATCATATCACAATTATTTTAAACCTTTCATACCCCAGAATATGTCAATTGAGTGCATATACTATCTTTACAATGTTTTCTGAATCATGATTCATATGTGTGTTCCAATATTATGCATGTGAATGAAATGAAATACACCTCATTAATTCTCAAATGATATGACTCATGTGACTCAAAAATCTAACAATTTAATCCCTCAGTATGGAAACTAACTATTATAATTCTCCCCTTTACGAAATTTTGTCCTCGAAATTCTTACCTAGTTGATCAAATAAATTGGGGTGATTCCTCATGTTCTCTTCAATCATATAGCTTCTTCTCTCGAATGGTTTCTCCAAAGGACTTTAACTAAAGGAATTACTCGATTTCTTAATTGCTTAGTTTGATATCCCACTATTTTGACAAGTTCCACTATATAACTCAAAATAATTGCAATCTCAACCTCATGTTCCGGTAATAAATGTGTTGGATCTGACTGATATCTCCTGAGCATACTAACATGAAACGCATTATGAATTTGAGACATTTATGGTAGTAATGCTAATTTATAAGTCAATGGTCTTACTCTTTCAATAATCTCATAAAGACTAATACGTCTGGGGCTTAACTTTCCCTTTTTATCAAACCTTAGCACTTCTTGCTAGGGCGACAATCGCAAAAATACCTTATCTCCTACTTAATACTCCTTATTACTCTAATGCTAATCTGCATAATTCTTTTGCCTATCTTGAGCCACCTTAATTCTTCTATATATCAATTCTACCTTATAAACAGTATCTTGAATTAACTCTAGGCCTTCAATAAACCTTAGGCCCTTTCCATCCCAATACAAAGGTTATCAACACTTTCTGCCATATAACACTTCATATGGAGCTATACCAATACTACCATGATAGTGATTATTGTATACAAATTCAATGAGAGCCACATATTCATCCCATGCTCCTTGAAACTCTAAGCATATCCTCAACAATCTTAATAGTCCTCTCACTTTGTCCATTTATTTGAGGTTGAAATGTTGTACTAAAATTCAACTTTGTGCCCAATGTTATTTGTAAACTACCCCAAAATCTAGAAAGAAATCTAGGATCCTGATCTGCTATAGTAGATACTAGAACTCCATATAACCTCACTATGTCATTACATATTTCTGAGCTAACTGATCCAGTGATTAATTCTCTCTCATAGGTAAGAAATGAGTTGATTTTGTCAATCTATCAATAATGACCCATATGGCATCATGCTGCATTAGAGTTCTCAACAAACCCAAAATAAAATTTACTGTGATCCTCTCCTATCCACTATGGAATAGGTAATGACTATAATTTTCCAGCTAGTACCTGATACTCTGCCTTAATTTGTTGGTATATCAGACACCTGGCAATATATTCAACCACTTACTTCTTCAACCTTAGCCACAAAAAATGTTGTTTCAGCGTATTGTATATCTATGTAGTACTAGGATGCATAGCATAAGCTACTATGTGTGCTTCCTCTAAAATTTCTTTTCTCAGGCCATTAACATCTAGTACATATAATCTCTTATTCAACCATAATGCACTATCTCTTAACTCAAACTCAGAATTCAGATTCTATTTCGACTTCTCCATAATTTTTACTAATTTTGGATCCTTACTTTGAGCTTTTCTGTTCCTTTCATATAATATCGGTCTAAGCTTCAACGTAGATAATGATGCTTCATTCTGCCCCAAACTTAGCTCAACATTCAATACTCTTAGTTAAACTAGATTTGGTAACCTCGATGTTTGAAGTTGTGCTACACTGCTATTAGATTTCCTACTTAATGTATCAGCCACAATATTAGCTTTAACTGGATGGTACTCTGTCGTGCAATCATAATCCTTAAGCAACTCAATCCACCTCCTTTGTCTCATATTAAGCTCCTTTTAACTTAACAAATATTTCAAAATTTGATGACCCATAAAAATTTGAAACGTCTCACCATATAAATAATTTCTCCATATTTTAAAAGCAAACACCACTGCAGTAAACTCTAAATCATGAATCGGATAGTTGAACTTATGAGATCTTAACCATCACGAAGCATATGCAATCACTGTACCATACTGCATCAAAACATCACTCTATACAACATATCCTCCAAATCCAAATGGAATAGCTAACACTGGTGCTGTAGTTAATCGATGTTTTAATTCCTTAAAACTCCTTTACCATTCATCAATCCATCTAAAAGGTACATTCTTCCTAAAAAGTTTTGTCAATAGAGTTAATATTAACAAAATTCTTCAATAAACCTCCTGTAATAACCCGCTAGCTCAAAAAAACTCCAAATCTCATATACATTTATAGGGACTTCCTATTTCATCACTGCCTTAACTTTCTTTGGGTCTACTTGTATGCCTTGTTCAGATACTATATATGACCTAAGAACACCACTTGATCAAGCCAAAATTCACACTTACTAAACTTGACGTACAATTGCTTCTCTCTCATTATCTGAAAGACTAACCTCAAATCCTCATAATGTTCCTCTCTACTCTTTGAGTACACCAAAATATCATCAATGTATATAATCACAAAATGATCCAAGTAAGGTTTGAAAACTATATTAATCAGTGTCATAAAAGTTGCTAGATCATTCTTCAACCTAAAGGCATCACCAAAAACTCAAAGTGTCCATATCTGGTTCTGAATGCACTCTTTAGTACAACAACTTCTGTTATTTCAACTAATAATACCCTGATCTCAAATCCAGTTTAGTAAACACTTGAGCTCTCTGTAATTGGTCAAGTAGATCATCTATTCTCAGTATAGGATATTTATTCTTCATTGTCACCTGATTCAATTGCCTATAATCAATGCATAATTTTAAAGTTCCATCCTTTTTCTTCACAAACAAAACTGAAGCTCCCTAAGGTGACACACTGAGTCTGATAAAAACCTTATCTGATAACTCTTGCAACTGAGTTTTAAGTTCTTTAAGTTCCACAGGTACCATCTTATATGAAGGAATATATATAGGAGCAGTACTTGTAACAAGATCAATGGTAAACTTTGTCTCCCTATTTGGTGGTAATACTAGTAATTCAGTAGGAAACACATATGAAAAATCCCTAACAACAGGAATATCTTGTATCGTCTACTCAATTCAGGTATCAATCACATAGGCTAAATAAGCCTCACATCCATTTCGAATAAGTCAAGTCTATGGGCACGAAGCCTACACACTATCAACTCTTTTTGCACACTCACTCTAAGAAGTATGATGGTGTGACCTTCGTCAACACCTGATATAAAGAACTAATATATGTGAAATTTGTTCTTTAATAATAATGCTTAATAATTATCACTAACTAATATAAACATTACCTTCTGATAAGACCAAATACAAGAAAAATGTCAACAACAGTTTGAAGATGTTAATGAGACTCAAACCTATCTTTATGCAGTGGGTGGTAGGGACTATCATGGAAGTATATTTGGCTTAGGATCATTTGTGAATACATGTTATTCACAATCCTCCACGTCTAGTACAGTAGCATCTAGTAGGCAGTCCACACCCAATGAAATTCATAAGCTTAGGAGCACAGTACAAAAATTGACAACTCAGTTGTAACAAATCGATAGAGTACATAGCTCAGCTCCGTAATGAGGTGGATGAGTTGAAGGGGAGGGGTAGCACCTCATCGCAGCAATTAGAGCATCCACGGTCACCAAATGAATAGCATACTTATAGTCATTTCGTATGAAGTACAAATACTTATTATGTACAAAATAAATTTTTATTATTAGTTAAGATAATTTTTACTTTACATAATCAATCAACATTTTGTTTTAACAAATTAAATGTATAATCAAATTAAAATATTATCTATAAGGTTCCATTCATGCGTCTCATACATATTATATATCAAATATACGTAACAAAAAATAAAACAGAACCTAAATACTCATGCATATAGATATAGAAAATAAAAACATAAAATGTAAAATGTTTACATACCTTTCCGACAATCTCCTTTGTTCTTTAATCTTCTCCTCGTTGGGTTGTTGTAAACCACAAAGATCAATGTGGACCGTCTCTAATGAAAGTCTACACGAAGATAGAAGGATGAAACCTTACTAAGAGATGGCTAGAATTCTTCCTTTGTTCTAGCAAAGGCAATAACTTTTGGGAGAGTTAGAAAGAAAAAGAGCGTGTGTAAGAGAAAAGAACCTTTCTTTCACTTGTGTCTTATACAAGATGCATGAAAATCATCTATATTTTTTGCACCATAACCCCCATCACTAATGAAGAGTTATAGCAAGTTAATGGTCATGAATAGCATGCATTAATGAAAGTTATGGGAAGTTAATGACTATGAATAGCATGCATTCATGGAAGTTTGGGAATTTAATGGCCAAATTGGCAGCCAACAACACTTATTTCTAATCCATTCCATATAACGTTTTCTACCATGATCACATCGCAATACAATCAGTAAACACTCTCTTGTATCTTGAATCACCATTCAAGACCATTTTACTTATCCTTTAGATCTCCTATATGTGTGACCCATTAGGTTCCCGGTTATGTTGGCTACTTGAATTAACACATAATTCAAGTAAGTCAAGAGCGATATCTAGCAACACATCATAACCCCCAATTGACTGAAAAGTTAGTGGTTTGACTACGAACCTTTCCATACACAATGTTGCCATGCAATTTGTCCTTTTACCATCTATACCCCACTTAGTTCAGAGTATGGTCAAAGGGTCAACTCCCATTAGACTGACTATGTCACATCTAGTCTAAGTGATATTAGATCTTATCCTAAGGATCTCATTACTCTATGTATCATTGAAGACTCTCTTCATGACATATCTACTCTGGTTAGAGAGTCCCAAGTAATGACCCTGACGAGAGGCCGTGGGCATGATCTCCTTATATCAAGAGTGGTGAATCCTTTATTGGATACTTAAATTACCTTTGAATACTTAAAGTTGTACCCAATTACCACCCTATAAGTAACCCCTGAAAGGCACTGATGAATGAAGTGAAAGCATAGGATCAATATCAGAGATATCCTTGAGCACCTCAAGTCCAAGAATACTTGCATGATTGCTATGATGAGGCTATCATTGACACTAGAATAGAATATATAATTGTCTCATACTAGGTCAATCTAATGTACTTGCTACCCTTAGTAAGCATCCACATGTTAACTATAAACAAGTCATGTCTACAGCTTATAAGATCTACTACTTGATCCAATTAAGGAGTATAACATGTGTTAGTCTATCCGAATTAATGACATCCTATCTCATTAATCCTATGACTAAGGAAAGTTTAGATACTAACATAATTACACATGATAGGAATCTCAGTATCATGACATGTTAACTCTAAACAACTCATGTCTACAGCTTATAAGATCTACTGCTTGATCCAATCAAGGAGTATAACATGTTTTAGTCTATCTAGATTAATGATATCCCATCTCATTAATCCTATGATATGATATTGAGATTCCTATCATGTGTAATTATGTTAGGATCTAAACTTTCCTATTAGATTATGATACTAAGATTCCTATCATGTGTCATCTTGATTTCCTCTATGCTATGTTTTGTATCAAGGACATCATTAAATCAATTTAAGATCAACATCAAATCTATAAATGTATGAACATCAAAATAATGAAAAATGCCTTTATTAATCATAAAATGATTTGTATGATAAGTGCTAAAGATGATTGCCTTTAGAGCACTTCTCTGACATTATCAATAGATAACTCATAATTGTTTAAATTAAGCATCAACTATAAGTTCATAAAATAAAAATTAATATAGGGAAATTTAAAAATTGTTTTAGTAAATTTATCGACGAAAAAACAAAGTTCATCTGTAAATTCTATTCGATTTACCGACGGATAACTAATAACAGTCAATAATGTTGTCATTAACTTACCAACAGAATAATCATTTTCGTCAGTAAAGTTACCAACAAAAAAACTAATAACCATCGGTAATGTTGTCATTAACTTACTGACAAAATAATCAATTCTGTCAGTAAAGTTGTCAACGAAATAATCTTTTCCATCGGTAACTTTACCAATCGAAGGCAATACAGAATAACCGTCGGTATATTCACCAACGATTACACAAAATGTTTGCCCGACATTCTATGATTCATCATAAATTATTACTTACTTCTGTTTCTCTAAAGCCTTAGTCCATCAGTAAATTTCATTGCTAACTTAGCTTGTCGACGGAATGTGTAGGTTTTCCTTCGGTAATTTCTATCGTTAAACTTCATTTTTCTTATAGTATAGGAGTCACATATGATGTGATTGATAAAGTCGTTATCTACCTAATTTAAATTTAGTTGGTTTTTAGAGCAAACTCAAAATCAATTAATTTTAAAAAGGATCCTAGCCCACAAGGAAATTATTTGATAATTTCTCAATTTAATAGTGAGAGCTATTATTTTGAATAAAATAGTGGGAGTAGTCAAATATTTTAAAGTCCTTATTTTATTTGATTTTGAATATAAACTAATACTAGCTCTCTTAGATGAGTACCAACCTGACATTGAGAAGCATTATAGATGCTAACAAGCTAACTGGACCTAACTTTGTAGACTGGTTTAGAAACTTGAGAATAGTTCTTAGGAAAGAAAAGAAATTATATATTCTTGACACTCCTGCTCCACAAATGCCTAGTTTAGATGCAATTGATCAGGTTTGGGGGAGATGTCAACATTATATTGATGACATTGAGCAAGCCACATGTGTGATGTTGGCAAGCATGTCTCCTGAGCTACAAAGGCAGCATGATAACATAGAGGCACCTACTATGATTTTACATCTCAAGGAGTTATTTGGTGCACAAAGTAAGGTTTCAATTCTCTAAGGTGTTATTTCAATGTAAGATGGCAAAAGGATCTTTAGTTAACCTGAACGTGCTGAAGATGATTGGGTATATTAAAAAAATTAGCCTAATTAGGTTTTGTCATAGACTATCAGTTAAGCATTGATCTGGTGCTGCAATCTCTAAGCTTAAGCTTTTCACAATTCGTCATGAACTTCCATATAAATCAAAAGGACATAACATTGCCCAAACTATTAAATACGCTTAACACTACGAAAGGGTGCCTTAAGAAATTACCCAGTTTCGTACTTGTTATAAATTCTTCTAAGAACAAGAAAATTGGCTCTAAAGAGAATAAGAACAACAAACAAAAGGCTTCTACTAGTGTGGTAAAGCCTAAAGGAGGTGTTAAGAAGAAGGTCAATGACAAGAGTATCTGTTTTCATTGCGGAGACAACGAACACTGGAAGAGGAGCTACCCATCTTATCTTGCTTCCCTAAAAGATAAGAAGCTTAAAGATGTTATATCTTTAGGTACGTTTATGATTGAGATCAATCTTTATACTTCTATTCCATATAGTTGGGTATTAGATACTAGATGTGGTTCTCACATATGTAATAATATATAGATATTAAATGGAGTAGATTGTTAAGGAAAGGTGAAGATGACTTGCAAGTAAAAGTTTTACCATCTTGTTAAGTAAAAGTTGTTTGTCTTAAGATATTCTACATTCTTAGAAAGAAAATTTATTCTTAAAGAAAGTAGTGGGAGTGAGGTAGAACTTAGTAAAGTTCAAGAGCCACAAATTCACTTCGAGATAGAGTAAAAACCTTAAGTTGTTACATATGTTGTACAACTTAAAGTTAAAGAAAGACATAGTTTGTAACGCATTAGTAGGATACGTCATCCCCCCACTAGATTAGATCTACATATAGAAAAGGGGAAAGATAATGTATCACTCATATATGATGAGCTTACTAATTTTCAAGAAGCAAAGTCTGACACTGATTCTTCAAATTGGCATGAAGCTATAAGATCTTAAGTGGAATCCATGTACATTAAACAAGTATGGTCTTTGGCAGATGTACCTGATGGTATTGTACTTATTGAATCCAAGAGATTTTCTAATCAAGTACGTAAGTTGCAAAAGTCTAATTATAGACTTCAGCAAGTGTCACGGAGTTAGAAGATTTGTTTCGATAAGACAATCAAAGAGTTTAATTTTATCAAAAGTTTAGATGAACCATGTGTATATAAGAAGGTTAGTAGGAGTGTAGTCCTTTTTGTAGTACTATATGTGGATGACATATTGCTGATTTGAAGTGACATACCTATGCTTCAGTCTATAAAGATTTGGTTATCGAAGAATTTCTCCATGAAAGATATCGAGGAAGCAACTAATATTATGAGAATAAAAATATATAGAGATAGATCAAAGAGGTTGTTTGGGTTATCCCAATCCACGTATATAGACAAAATGCTAAATAGATTTAGCATGGAGAATTTCAAGAGGAGATTCTTACCCATCTCACATGGGATTTCTCCCTCACAAAGTGTGTGTCCAAAGACACAAGAGGATAGAGATAAAATGGATTGTATTATTTATGCTTTGATAATTGGATCAATCATGTATGTTGTGCTATATACTAGACTAGATGTCTCTTAAGCTTTGAGTATAACGGGTAGGTTTCAAGCCAATGCAGGTGAGGGTCACTAGACGGATGTGAGAAACATCTTAAAGTAATTGAGAAGAACTAAAGATGTTTTCTTAGTTTGTGGAGGAGATGAATTGAGAGTTCAAAGATATTCAAATGTCAGTTTCCAGATAGATCCCGATGATAGTATATCACAGTCAGGGTACATCTTCACAATAAATGGTGGTGCGGTAATTTAGAAGAGTTCCAAACAATGAACCATTACATATTTAACAACCGAGGCAGAGTACATTTCAGTGTCAAAGGTGACAAAGGAAGCAGTTTGGATCAAGAAAGTCATCATTGAACTTGGAGTGGTTCCTAAGCCTATAGTATTGTACTGTGACAACAACGATGCTATTGCATAGTTAAAGGAACCAAGGTCTCATCAACTATCCAAACATTTATTTAGGAAGATTCATTTGATCACGAAGATAGTGGAACAAAAGACAAAGTATTGGAGCGAGTTCCCATTAAATAGAATCATGCAGATCCTCTCACTAAGCCACTATCTCAAAAGAGACATGATCGACATATGGATGGATATGGTATTAGATACACAAGTGATTAACTTTAGTCTAAGTGGAAGATAGTTAGTTTATGCCCTTACAGACAATCATTTAGATGCAATTTGATGTATGACATTGTTATTTATGAAAAAGGCATTCTTTATCTTTTGTATTAAATTAATAACATTTGATATTTTAATACTGAAAATAAAATCTCTGGAATAATTACCATGTAATTGAAGTTACGTTGAGATCATAATTTCAAGGTTCACTTTACATTTACATATTATTCCTAAATGTTTCTAGTTATAGTTTTATTAAAACTTTTGTAAATCTAGCCACAATTTTTATCATCGGAAGCTAAAGTTAGAAGCATAAATAAAGGTGACAAAAAATATAATGCTCATACCTTTCTTCAGGCATTTCAAATGAATATGTTGTTCCAATTCTTTAATTATCTGAACATTAATTAGTTAAGAGTTATAGGGATAAATTTTGACCATTATAATGAGACCTATGATTAGAAAAGGTCATCCAATCGGCACCCAAAAAGTTAGAACCAAATAAAGCATGTGGTTCCTTTATTCTATTTTCAATATAACATGGCTTCTTTTCCTTCACCACTTTCCTTACTACAAATTTCTTGTAAAGGTCATTTAGCCCTCTAGTGTTCCAGACAAAGATTGACATTGGTAAGGGAGGCCCCTAAATTTTGGTTAGTTTGCTTCCCCTTCCTCCTAGTTGACTTTCTTCTTAAAGTTGTATAATGTGAAATCCTTAACTTCATGATATTTCAAAAAATCAACACATAAATAAGCTTGTATAGATTTAGATTGAGGTTCGACTATAATCGCTTCTAAACTGATGGATTTATCCAAGAATTCTATGGATTCAACATTAATAGTATATGGAATTTCATTAGAATTAGGGGCAAGTCCCACTTCAGTTGAGTTTCGTGAAGTTGACAAGGTTTTTTTTCCAAGGATGCATTCGTAGGTGAAATTTGAACTAAAGTAGATACTGCACTACTTAATATGCCAATATAGGCTTCTCAGAAGTACCACCTAGAGCATTATGTGCTGAAGCACTCAATGGAACATCTATTTTTCCTGATTCATCTAAATGAAATTCCCCAGTAATAGTGACCAGTAGGGCATTATGTTATGCTATTTCAGAATGTTGGTAAAGAGCGTTCTGGAGCACATCAGTCCCAGCAGTAACCACCTCATTAGCACTTACTAACTAGGTGAGCACTTCAACAATAGTAGGAGGATCCCCAATAATCACATCCTCTCTTGTACTAGTTGCAACAACTAGACCATCACCCAAGGAATGAACTTGGGTAGCCAACTCTAATAACTCCTACTACTAGCCAATTTTAAAGACCCTGCCAATAGGCCTCCATTTTTTATTTGCATTGCATGGTTTATAAGGGTAAGAAATCTACATTTCAGCTATTTCCAATTTGCCAGTTTCACTGAGTCGTAGCACGGGGAGATAGTCTGGTAATGAGGCATTATTTTGCACTTCAATAAAACGTTTGGCATAACCAATTCGCTCTATTTTTTCTGTTTGAGAATCCATACGTACATGTTTTCCCAAAGAGCTGGCTAAAAAACTTAGTGCAAAACTCCATAGATAGATTGTGAAAATTAAAACATAATGGCAAACATCTATCCTACTTCTATTGAGTTCCATACCTAGCCTCCATTTCTATGTGAAGAGTGGTTGGTTCCCAATATGCCATGGGTCTTGTTCCACAATGTCATTTAGATGAGCTTCATTGGTAAATTTGAAGAGAATGGTACCATCTTTGCATAACATCACCTTCTCCAGACCTTTTGTTCCTCATCGAGCTCTCACTCTTGCATTAAAAATCAGAAAAGTAAGGCACTTTGTCCAAAAAAACCCAATAAGAGTAGTAGACCATGCTTGGTCGCTAGCAACAAGTTGCTCCAGAGGTGGGGATACAACCCCATCCTTAATTACATTCTGACAGTGCTTCAGTTGGCCCTTATTATGGTGAGTTTGGAAATTTTCTACACCAATCGCCAACTAGTTGTGGGTTAGCATAAGGTATCGTATAGGTAACAGTCTTCTCTTTGGCATTGTCTCATAAATGTGTGAGAAGGGATTCCTTTGAAAGAGTAGGGAAATCAACTTTAGAGAAGGAGGATTCTCCATTTTCCACCATCGTATGGATGGCCAAAGCAGGGCCATCTAATAAGGTAGAAGCTGCTGCCACTCTAAACAGGGGTAGTGACTAGACAACAAAAAAAGAAAGGAGGGGGAACGGGTGAAGGGGGAGGCAATGAGGAGAATGATTTCAAGAAAAGAAAGTAAGGAGGGTAGTGTGGTAAATTTAGGTTGTAAATTTAGAGAGAAGTCAAAGGTAAAAGAATATAAGGAGAAGGCAGAGGTAAAAGTCTATCGAAAATAATCATATTCAGTATTTCTTCCTACTCTTTCTCATCTTATAATTATGTAACGTACATTGTTCAATTCTTGTAAACATTGTCAAAGAACAAAGTTTTCTCTCTACATCATTCACTCAACCCCAAAGGCCAAAACACAAAAGGGAAAGATTAGAAGAGTCGGGATCCTCTGTCTAACCTTATTC
Source organism: Erythroxylum plowmanianum (assembly GCA_025531925.1). Taxonomy (NCBI): domain Eukaryota; kingdom Viridiplantae; phylum Streptophyta; class Magnoliopsida; order Malpighiales; family Erythroxylaceae; genus Erythroxylum; species Erythroxylum plowmanianum. The sequence goes on from JANVCQ010000001.1 coordinate 27,062,863, forward strand.
TGTCTAACTCCGTCCAATCAAAAAATGCTGTCATTTCTACTTAAATTTTGCAAACTCTGTTAATATTCCACATTTTATGGCTTATGAGCTAAGCCGACCCAGTCATCATCTTCCTCGTCTTCATCTTCATTCTCACAAAATCAAAAAATTTTAGACATTCCCCTTCTTTTCAACACTAACCTTCCCCAAAGTCCTTCACTTTCACTGATCTTCAAATCCTTAAAAGACCATCGTCACTCAGAACCCCTCTCACCATCTCATCTCTCTTCGCCCCTTCCTACACTTTATAATACCTAGATTCTCGAATCTCAATCACATCAAAGTGTGCAAATTTTATGGAGGCCTTGATTCGGTTCTCGACTTAATCTCTCGATGTGGATTACATATTGAATCCGTCAATATTTTCAGCTAATCCTACTTCCCTTTGCTTTGTATTCGAAGGTTGGGATTGAAAGTGAGGAATTCATAACTTAAGATTTATAAACCTCAGTTTGTGCCCTAGAATAAGAAGCTAAACCTTCCTTACACTAATGAGAAATTGTCCTTCATTGGAAGATCTTAGAATGGAGAAGACTAATCTTAGTGTTAAATATATAGTGAAATATTTGGTCAATCGTCGAGTCAAGTCTCTTAACCTTAACAGGGAATAATAACTTGAGTGATGAACACATAAAAGATATTTCCTTGTCTTGCCCTGGATTAGAAGTGCTAAAAGCAGTTATTTCCTTCTATCACAAAAGAAGTGATTAGAAAATTTCTGAGAAACTACAAGGAAATCCTATATTTGCAGATGAACAGAGGTCTAGTGATAAAGAATATTAATTTTAAATTTGAACTTCCTCAATTGTAGATATTGCAATAAAAGGGACCAAGAATGGACGATGAAACATTAATAGTGATTTTTAAAAAAAATGCCCTGGATTGATGCAATTAGACCTAGAGGGTTGCCTAAATGTGACAACAAAAGGGGTGACTCAAGTTACACAAAACTGTAGACCGTAGGAGATTAAGGGATATAAGTTTGAAATGGTGTGATAATGTGAAAGTTGATATTATAAATTTCTTGGTATTCTCAAGGTCATCGCTGAGAAAAATAGTCATGCCATGTGGATTTTCTGCATCTCATTACCAAGTAACATTCTTCTTGCGACATGGATGTTTACTTTTCCAAGGGTGCCTTCTAGAGCCTTATAGTGTATTTGGCTGAATTATATATAGTTGTTTTTTTTCTTGGATTAAATTCTTTAAGAAGTTTAATTGTACTCTCTTGAATTGATAATATCCTATAGCTTTTTCCTTTTTCTTTTCAATATCATTTGTTGTCTCAACAAACTCACTTTATATAAAGGTGTATTAGCTTTCATGAGCAACTGTCATTCTTCTTCATTCTTCCTAAGTTTCTTTGGTTAAGTCCATGAAATCTTTATGGTGTTCCTAAATAATGACTCTCTATGTAGTCACCACTTTTGATTAAAAACCAATACAAAATTACCATTTTGATGCTTCAATTGGAAGCTTTTCAAATACCCTTTAAATCTGTGACTTTAACTTGCACTTGCACAGTCGTGCAAGCTAAATAATGGTCATGACTTGCATGCATAACTATGCAAGTTAAGTCACAATCGTGACTTATATACACAACTGTGCAAGTTAAGTCATGGTCATGACATACATCTTCCTAAACATTCCCCTGAATTTGGTTTACAACTCAAATAGTTAATGTTCACTTATTAAATGTTAAGCACGTCATATATAAATTGAAGTTTTTTCATTAAAATCCATCAGCATCTTTCCAAATTGGGAACATTAAATAGCACCTCATAATAAAACTAGTGCTATACATAGATAAAACAACAAAAGCTTTAAGGCTTGTCAACACACGTGAAGATAGATACTGAGAACTACTAATACCTACAATCTACCGACTGTTAGCAATCAATTTTGAAAAAAAATAGAAGTGTGACTGCCAGTTATGGGTGTGACTTACAACCTTTTAAATAATCCCCTCTCCCTAATACTCATCTTTTCCTTGTTTCTAGATCTCATTTGGGCATTCTCCATCTTTTACACTTGTAGCTGCCATACTGACGTCGTTCCTTCCCCATTCTCCAACTGTAGTCACCACATAGTCGCACGCCCTCACGCCCAGCCATCTGCACCACATCGTCATTGTACGCTACGGCCATCCTTCTCACCCGAACCTCTGCTCATCACCCTGACTAAGGACGCAAGCCTTTATACCTCATACTTAACAACATTTTAGGATCCAATTCACTTTTATTGATAAGCTTTTACTATCAAGGTCCCATGATTTTCCTTTTCATGTCCATCTTTTTAAATATGTTGACTCGGTATTCTCAAAATATTTTTCAAGATAAAAATCTTCAAAACATGAGAACATAAAATGCCAACAAACTCAAACTTTTGGCAACTACAATGAACTTCATCATTTGATGAATTATAAATGACCATATTATAGTAACTCTTCCTTATTGGAGTGATCTCATATTTTGTAATTGTATTATCTTCACCATAAAGGAGAAAACTAGAATCATGAGAATTATTCCATTGATCTTGAAAACATTTAAACACTTCTGGTATGTAGACACTAGCTATATGCTTTAGAATTTGAATAGGTGCTGACAATCCTGGAGTGCTTACATTAGTTCTAAATTAGCTTTCAACTTGTTAAATCGACAATCATCAATAAGCCTCTATAAGTGATTAAAAAATCGTAAAAAGCTATGTTGATAACTCATGTTCCTTTTTACAATGCTATTAATGCTCTCACTTCGTTGTGTGGTGGTCATGCCTATATAAAACATTTGGCATCCATAAATCAAAGCTGATTTTTCCTTTATATAAAATATACATTTCAACCAACCATTATCTTGAAGTTCTTATTTTTGCATCACCTTATTCCATGCATTGAAAAGATATTCTTCTTCTTCTTCAAAGTCATATATGCATAAGCTAAAATCCCATAAAAAATCTTTAAACTAAGAAAAGACACCTCTTAAATTGATTGTGGTGTTTTGATAAATGTGTCAAATACAAAGTTGATGATGAGTTTCAGGCCATCTTGAAGCTAATTCCTTTGCCATTTTCACATCGTAGTCAGTAAGAATAGTTGTATGTTTTTTCTCAGACATTGCTCTTGCAAATGTGTTAAACAACTACTCAAATGTAAAAGTAATCTCATTGTATAGTAGTGCAACACCAAAAACTGTAGTTTTCTTGTGATGGTTTACACCTACAAATAAAACAAGTGGACGAACCTCACTATTTTTCTTGTAAGTAGTATCAAAGCAAACAACATCACCAAAATCTAAATAATCATTCCTCATCTTGACATCTGACTAAAATATATTAGTTATCGAATCATCTTCATCCACTTGAATGGTATAAAAGAAATTATGATCTTCAAATTGCATTATATATATTCTAACATGCCACTTATATCTCCCTTTTCATATCTCTTGCTCTTTTGGATCTTAAATAATTCTTGTAATCCTCCGAAATAAAGCTAAGATTATTTCTTCCACCTACTTGTCTCACTATAAGATCATGGGATGCTTTTGGTGGAATTTCCACATCATTAGCAATTTGAATTTGCATTGCTATAGCTAAGGATATTTATGCAAATGTGTTTTCTTAGGACTCAAAAGATAGTTATTGTGATCCTCAACGAATTGAATCATTTGAAATTTTCTAGTTTTCACACTATTAACTTTCATTCTTGCTTGACAACCAAATCTTATTTTTGAATATGGAGCTCTTACATATACATCTCTTTTGTCAGGCATCCTCTTACCTTCAGCACTACAAGAAAGAAGCCTGCTAATCAATTTATTATATTTATCTTTGTGAATTTTTCTCCTTCTTATTCCAAAGCTGACATGTTTGGAATACATTAAATAAAATTGATAAGCTTGTTCTTCCATCTCAAATTCCATGCCAATTTTCGGTATTAACTATATTGGAATAGATTAGTTGACTTTTTTCAAATTCTCTTTAGAATTCAGATGCACCAAATTAGTTGACTTCATATTACTGCCCTTATTGACAATACCAATTTCATCATTCTTATGCTACTCCTTCTCAAGTTCATATTCTAATCGATGGTATGAAGTAGATCTACCTTCCATCATTTTGTTTAATACTACATTCAACAATTGTCAAATTCACAAACGACATATCATTATGGTTTTGATTTTAGCTAAAATTATTAGCACAAGGAAAAAAGAGTATTCACAAACTACTGGGAACTTTAGATGGTTAGATTAAGGAGAAAATTGTATTTTAGTTTGCTCTACATAGCTTATTTAATTTGTTGAACCCCACTTCCGAAGTCCAACATTCGAAAACATAGCCGCATGGAGGGCTCACATTTAACCAAGACTAAATACTACGCCCAAATTCGGTCCAAAAATTGAAAATCTTAAGGCCCAAATTGAAATTTAATTCCTTCAGATAAGTTGTAGCTTCATGTCTCTAGTTTAATTTGAAATAAAAATCAACCCAATCGGATCTCTACAGATCAAGATATTGCCAAAATACTAAAGCATGTTCAGTGAGATAACACCAGTTTATATGATTGAAGAACACACTCACTGTACCCGTCTCACTCTTTTCACTCAATCTCTCTCCATAAATTTCAGATAGCTTAAATTATGGGTGGAGATGTAGAGAAAAGTCTTACGAATCCCATGGTTCAAGAATCAGGTCATTTGGAGGCAAAAAGAAGAAGTTATGGCCAAAAGACTCCAACACGTTTATGCCCTCACTTGAAATGTACATGTATTAGTACGAATGCCGTAACTTTTGTTACAGATGTCAGATTGACTTCATTTTTAGACCATTGGAAAGAGGACTTCTAGATCTATAACTTTCATGAGAACTCAAAGGCCAATTCTATCTTCTAACTTCAGTATCGTCTCATTTTTTCATCGTTCACTTTTCTTCCTTTCACTTTCTATCGTCTGCTTTTCTTCCTTTCACTTTCTATCGTCTGCTTTTCATCGTCTGATTTTTTTGCCCAGAATGTCTCCACTTATAAGGATCATAAATTTTGACTCCGATATCCAAAATTTTCATACTATATACCGTTGGAAAGAAAAAAGAAAGATATACGACTTTCCAGAAGGCAACTTTGCCAAAATATATTTATATCAATCCCAAATGTGCCCCTAAAGTCCGAAGACAAACTTCCCATTCATACACCAACATACTACACCAAATTCTTAAATTCATGACAACTTTTGAGATCCTTAGGGACAGAATTGAAATTTGATGTCTTCATAAAAAATATAGCCATATATTTCTAATTTAATCCAAATTAAGAATCATCTCGTTTGGACAACTAGAGGAGAAGTTATGGCTAACAGACCGAAGCATACTCAGTGAACATT
>JANVCQ010000001.1:27108700-27124504 GCA_025531925.1 Erythroxylum plowmanianum
CCTTTTCCCTTTTTATTGATACCAAATTTACGAAATTTGGATTTCGGGGTGAAGAGTTAGAAATTTTCAAAGTTTCAGATGTTTAATTGAATTTTTTAAAAAAATTTGAAAATTTTGGCTCGCAACTCGCCCTGCGAGCGCCCTCGCGAGGGCGAGCGGGCCCGGGCGGCGACGCCGTTTTACACGGTTCTGCTTTCCTTTTTTTTTCTTTCTGATTTTTCTTATTTTTCTAAGTTAAACCTCCAATCCCACTCTTTCGCTTATAACTTTTTCGTTTGACCTCCGATTTACTCGGTTTTCAAAGCATTGGATTTCTAAAAAAAATTTCTACCCCTTTTTGGTAAAATTAGATGCTTTCGGGTTTTATTTGGAATTTACATATTAGAGTTAATCATGTGCGATTATGAATATGATTCCGTATTTTGGCGAATTTTTGATCTATAGAGATTCGATTGAGGAGATTTTTGATTCTAATTAACCTAGAGACATGGAATTCCATTTTAGATTAGGCATCGGATTTAATTTTGGGTCCTAAGTAGATCAATTTTATTGAGGGAGATTAGGGTAAATTTATCAAGTTTTCGTTCGGGAGTAAGTGAAATAAGTTCGTTGTGAGTTTTCCTTCGTGGTGAGGAATCCCTCCCTCGTGGGTTGCGCGTCCAGATGTCACGTAGGACGTCGGACATGTGTCTCGCCAGGGTGGGGTCCCAACAAATATACTTCAAAATGGAGACAAGAGAAAATTGACTGATAGTTGATAGTAGCTGTTCAAAATGTGGGTACCTAAAATGAGATAATACTTTTTACAAATATGCTTCAAAATGGAGACAAGAAAAAATCGACGGATAGTTGATAGTAGCTGTTCGAGACACGTGACAAGTGAAATATCACATTTCAACTACATTAAAAGAAAAGATAGAAGTAATGTTGTCTTTGTCGATAAAAACAAGGAAAAAGTCACTGGAATTTGTAAAATTGGTGACTCTAACTCTGCTTCTATTGATAATGTTCTTTATATTGATGGATTGAAATATAACTTGTTGAGTGTAAGTCAATTATGTGATAAGGGTTATAGAGTTACTTTCTATGCATCACATTGTGAAATTATTGATAATCTTAATGAAAATATTGTATTTTTTGGTTTTAGAAATCAAAACATATAATGTGCTCAATTGGAAGATATATCTTCACAAAATGTTAAGCGTTTTGTTTCTATAGAAAAGGACTGTTTTATCTGGCACAGAAGATTGGACATGCTAGTATGAGCATTCTATCAAAATTGTCCAAAAATGAGTTAGTAATAGGACTACCTACATTGAAGTTTGAAAGCAATAAGGTTTGTGAGGCTTGTTTAAAAGGTAAACAAGTTAGGAGTAGCTTTCCTCCAAAAAAATATTATCTCTACTAACCAACTACCAGAACTTGTGCATATGGAGTATTTGATGAAGCACTACCCTCGATAACAACAGCTAACTCAAATGATGAAGTGTATCCTTTGGCTCCTAAAAATACATTACAGACTCAAACAACACCTATAGGACCTTTGGAATTACAATATCAAGAAGGTCCTTCTAAAGCCAGGATAGGGAAGGCTCCTTCCTCCCAATAGGAGCCTATACAATGAAGAACACCAAGAGAATGGAGAGGTCTTGATACACATCAATAGATTCTATGAAACCCCTCTGAAAATCTAAGAACCAGATCATCCTTGAAGAACAACTTTATTGCCCTCATCTCACAATTAGAATCAAAGATCATTGAAGAGCCTCTTATTGATGAAAATTGGGTTTTAGCCATGACCAATGAACTGAATCAGTTTAACGAAAAATAAAGTTTGGAATCTAGTACCTCATCTGTCAGTCATTGGAACTCGTTAGGTTTTTTGAAAAATTGATGAAAATGCTAAGGTGGTAAGAAACAAAGCTAGATTTGTAGCTCAAGGTTATAATCAACAAGAAGGTATTGATTGTGATAAAACTTATGCACCTATTGCTAGACTAGAATCGATTAGAATTGTACTTGTGTTCGTATGTTATAGAAACTTCAAATTGTTCCAAATGGATGTCAAAGGTGCATTCTTAAGTGGATATATTAATAAAGAAGTGTTTGTTAAGCAACCTCCTGGCTTTGAAGATGAAAACCATCCTAACTACATGATGAAGTTAACTAAAGCCCTGTATGGTTTAAAACAAGCCCCTCGAGCATTTTGTGAGAGGTTAAGTAATTTTCTGCTTGAGAATAACTTCGAAAGAGGAAAGGTAGAAAAAACCTTATTTATTAAGAAAAAGGATAATGATTTACTCATAGTGCAAATATATGTTGATGACATAATATTTAGTGCTATTAATCGATCTTTCGGTGAAGAATTCTCAGCATTAATGCAGTGGGAGTTTGAAATGACCATGATGGGAGAATTATCTTTCTTTTTCAAATTATAAACTAGAAAAACAAAAAAAAGGATCTTCATTAGCCAAGACAAATACGCAAAGGAACTCATCAAGAATTACCACTTCAAAAATGCCAAACCTATGGGTACTCCTATGTACACTAGAACTAAACTTGATAAGGATGAAGAAGGCAAAGCTACGAATGAGACAAAGTATAGAGGAATGATTAGGTTATTATTATATCTTACGAGCTCAATACTAGATATCACGCTTAATGAGTGCCTTTGCGCTTGTTTTCAATCAAATCCAAAAGAAAGCTACCTTTAAGTAGTCGAAAGGATATTTCGATATCTTCATAAAATATGGACTTATGGTATCCAAAAACATATTCTTTTAACATATATAACTATTGTCATGCATATTATGCAGGTGATAAAGTCGATCAAAAAAGGCACAAATGGTCATTGTCAATTTCTTGAAGGATGTCTAGTTTCTTGGTCTTACAAGCCACAAAATTGCAAAGATCTTTCAACAACTAAAGCGGAATATATAGCTGCTGCCAACTAATGTGCTCAAATGTTATGGATGAAGCATCGACTCCAGGATTTCTCTTTAAACTTTAATCATATTCCTATATTATATGATAATACTAGTGTAATAAATCTTTCAAAAAATCTTGTACGTCATTGATATATGCTTAATTGATTATGAATTTATTCCATAAAACTTAGTGATTATTGTTATGAAAATGCTTAAGATACTTTCTTTAACTCATATGTGATTTTAGGCACATTTTGGAAGTAAAGAAGTTAAAGTGAGTTGAAAGTATGATATTTGGGTTATTTTTTGAAGATTAATATTCACTTGTCTTCATGGAATAAGAAGAAGAAAATTAGAGCAAGAAGAAAACAAATTCAATCCAAAAGAAGACATCTAAGAAGCTGCTAGAAAAGGACTAAAATGACAGCAGCACATAAAGCTAAATGGCAACGCTAGGAGAATGTTGGACCAAGCAAGGAGCAATAAAATGACAACACAGTAAAGAGTAAAAAGTTATAGCAGATGGGATCGACCTAGATTCACCATTATTATAATAGTAGTCGTTATTTTGATAGTGTCATGGCACGTGACCAATTTTGGGCACTATTGCCAGGGAATGTAGTGTTTTAGGTTTTGTTATTGATTTTAATTTGTATATATTTGTTCGTAATTAGTTTAATTTCAGTCATTTCTTGATCTTTTCATTTTTGTTTCGTGTTTGTGATTAAAAAGAAAGGAAATTTACTTCCTTTGGGTTACCTCACAAGAAGCACCTTTGTTTAGGGTCACTAGCTCGACTCCATTCTCTCCTCACGTGAAGAAATTATGATCTTAAGGTAGTACAATTTGAGCCTCCTCCATGTGAGGTAGTTTCGAATAGGGCCTTAGTTGATGGTCATTCTCATTCAGCATCTTCCTTATCCTCTGTCTCTTGATCTCCACTGGGTCCCTACACTCTGGAAAGATCTAGAATGTCTCTTCACCTTTTCCATCCTCGTTTAATTCCTTCGATCTACTATGTAAAGGTGAAGAGTTAGTCTAAAAAATAATTATGGACTTAGTACTCACCTCCAAGCAAAAAGTTATATCATATTTTGGTTCAAACTCCTCCTCAACTTCTTCTTTATAAGTAATTCCTTGAGTATTGCTCTCAAGATTCTCAAGCTCCTCATCACTCTATAAGGCCTCTATGCTAGTGTCCCTTTGGCACACTTTGGTTTAATACAGTCGCATCTATTCGCCTTGTGAGGCTAGGCAGTCAAAAGCTTCTGCCAACTGACTCATTTGGCTTACCAATTTCTAGATTTTAAAATTTGTGTCTTACTGGAATTACATCTCTTTTTGTTAAAAAACCAAAGTATTAGTTGCATAAACATTAACTAATTCCTCAAAAAATGTACTTGAGTTTTGTTGGTTTTCCAAATCTTGGACGTTAAACCTTGTTTCATGTGAAAATTGCCCTACATCCTACTAGAACTGTTGTGCACTCTGTTGAAGTTGTTCTATTATATCTTTCAGCGATGCACCTGAATTGTGATAAGAAACTTTTGGTCGATACGAGAATTGTTGTGCATCTTGCAAACTATCATAGAAGTAATTATATTAATTATCCTATCTATAACTAAAGTTTGTATGATCACTTTAAACATGGTTATAAGATTAAGAATAAGGGTTATTAAAAAATTACTTCCGTTCATAATCAATTAAGCACATATCAATCATTCTAGGACTAAGCATATAGAAATCAAGCATCACTTTCTTAAAGATCATGTTTTAGAAGGAACCATTGATCTTTTACATGTTAATATCGAAAATCAGGTAGTTGATATTTTCACTAAGCCACTATCTAAAGATAGATTTGGCATGTTAAGAAAAGAACTTAGTATGTGCAGACTATCTGATGTTATTTTTTGTATAGTTCTTTTATGGCATCATTTCAGCTTTTAAAAACGTGTACGCCATTCTGACAATTCTCCATACTTGTCTGACAAAAGATACAAAGATGATCATACTTCCTCTTTTGGTGTGTACGACTGCCCATTCTCATACAAAATCAACGCTCAATAATTGTTTAATATACCAAAAATAGACTTCTCTCTTCTACTCTTTGTTGGTCTTTTCTCAGAAGTGTCATTCTCTTCCTCTCTAAACCCTAACTTTCTGTCTTTTCTCTATTCTTTTCTCCAAAAACTCTACCTGAAATGGCCTGAACAAAATCAAAGGAACAGAAGAAAACCATAGCTTCAACTTCTAGCCATGAACAAACTCTCGTTTCTGAGTCCTCTTCTTTGTCTCCAATAGTAGGTTCTTTGAACACTCCTACTGAACCTATCTCTGTTTCCTTTGAGCCCTAAACTTTAGAAACACCCTTTTAGGAAACTCCAAAGGAGATAAAAAGATAGATTTTAGCTATGTTATCCCTAGAATTAGACTCGAACTCATCCTCTAAAAACAATGAACCTTCAGTTGAACAACAATTTGTTTCTAACTCTAATGGAGAAGAAGAAGAAAAATAAAAAGAAGAAGAAGAAGAAGAAGAAGAATAAAAAGAAGTAGAAGAATCCTCGAGTGAGGGGGATGAAACAAGAAAAGTAAGATTTCATATACCCATTCTTACTCCTTCCACAACTCCTAAAAATGATCCTAAGGATAAGAAAGTGCCTGAAGTGCACTGGGTTGTAAACAATGATAGATCAGATGAAGAACTGGCTCCGTTAATAAAGAGACCAGGGACTAGAGCAAGTATGGCAAAGCAAGCTGTACAAGAAGAAACTCCTTAGGCCAAAAAGAAAGAGGAAGAAGATTTACAAAAAAGGAAAAGATAAGAGATAAGAAAAGGTAAAGTGCCTATGATTAAAGAAAAGAATAAGGACCCACTTGTTATGGATGAGCCAGCTTTTGAAGAAGCCATTTTTGAAGAAATCCCTAAGGCCAAAAGAACAAAATCAAAGAAATTCACCGTAACTCATAAAGGAAAGTCCTTAGCACCAGTGAAATTGTTTCAATCGATGGAAGCTGAAGCAAGGTATAAAATGCGCTACAAGAGAAAGGTGGTAGCTAGAGGTATCTTGCCTCCTAATCTTTTTTATGAAATCAGTATTCCAAACTCTTCCTTTTTTTAAGGTGGTTGGCTATGAAAATTATGTGAACTTGAATGAAACAATATGTGATGACCTGGTTAGATGCTTTTACACACACATGAGAAAAGAAGAAATTGATGGAAAATTGGCAATAATTTCTTAGATTCGTGAGTGTGAGATCTTGATCACGGAAGAGATTTTGAAAAACATTTTGGATATACTTCCCATAGGTAAAATTGATCTTCCCTATCATAAGTGGGACATTGATGACCTTGATTTAGGAGAGGTTGTGGACTTTATATGTTTACATACCGAGAATGCCCATGAGGGGAGACCCTGGTGCAGACACTTGCACCTACTGTCAAGATGCCTTGCATCGATTTTCACTATTTCAATCTTTCTAAATAGTAGCTCAGTAGAAAGGTACAGTCTTCTAGATACGTATGTGGTCTACAATCTCTTAAAGGGAAACAAAATGAACCTCCCAACAATGATTTTGAAGTTTATGGTAGATAAGGGGAATCATAAGAATACCACTAGTTGTCTACCTTATGGAATGCTGCTCACCAAGATTTTCAACCTTTATAGAGTACATTTCCATAATCTAAATTGGTACACACTGGCTAAGTTTGACCCGTCCATTCCCTACTAATTTGGATACAAATTGCAAAACAGCGTCTGGGTAGAAAAGAAGTATGAAAAAGTAGCAGAAAGCTTAGTTCCGACTCCAGACTAACAAGCTAATGTTCCTCCTCAAGATGAAAATAGTGCAAGTCTTCAACAATAGCTAAGGGACATTCAAGCCAATCAAGATAAAAATGAGCGGCCAAATAGATAACATGCAAAATCAGCTTCTTGACTTGAAAATTTTACTTAGTAAAATTTTGAATCACTTCAATAACTATGTTGTTATTCTTACTTGACTATTCTTACATCTTATGATTTTTTCCCTCTATTTTTTTTATAATGACAAAGGGGAAAAATAGTTAATGATATACATTGCATGCATCTTACTTTGAATCTATGATATATTTTCAATTGCCTTGATGATATATTTGTTATGGATGATATTTTTTGCTAACTGATTGCTATTGAAATGTTGTTAAAATTGTGAAGTTTAAATCTATATGATAGGCTCCTTCCATTAGAAGTCAGGCTTCTTCTTCTTATACTTGTGAGTAAGAACATATAAAGTTTACAGGTATCTTTCGAAATCCTTTATTATTATTTTTTAAATTTAAAAATATATCTATTATTGTTTTTCATCATTAAAAAGGGGAAGATGGTTAGCTCAATGATTATGTTTAACGATTTTGATGATAACTTTATAATATTTCAAAATTCAAACTGGATTTATTTCCTTAAATAGGTAACAAATAATTTTTAAAAGGAAATAAAATCATAGGGTAATTGCTTCCTACCTTGTAGGAACTTTCTTTATGAACTTACCTATTCAAATATGGTTCCATGACATCTGAGAAGTTTTTTGCGAATTTGAATAATCAGCTATGGAAGCCTTGATAGAACATCTAAATATCGAAGATTTCATTAGAAATCATATTGTAGATTAAACAAAAGTTAGTTGAGAAAAATGTCTACTTAAGGAAGAGCCATTCCATTTGCAAAACACACAAGACTTGCAAAATATCTTAGCAACATCAATATTCTTGAAAGTCATATCAAAGTCCTTGTGCCTTAGAAAGTGAAATCACTTTATTAAGAAAGACTGTTAAATCCTTTCTATACTTCTTGTTGAGAGCTTGTAGAGTTTTGTTAAACACTACTAGTGTGGAAGGTTGAAGAACCTTAAAAATATGTACTTGTAAGCTTGAAGAGGCTCGTGAAAATTTACTATTTGGATTTTCTAGTGAAATACTTAAGTTGAATATTTGGAGACTAGATGTTGGCTTCATTATAAACCGAATCAGTATAAATCGATTGTGTCATTATTTCTCTTTTTCTAACTTTTAAATTTCCACATTGTAAGTTCGTGCTTTCAAGAGGCTTCTTCATTTTTACAATAGACTCCTTCTGTTTTTCTATTGCAAGAGGTTTCTTTCATTTTTTGAGCGTTAACAGGCTCCTATTGTTTAAAAGGTTTCTTTCATTTTTAAGCATTAACAGGATCCTATCAATTAATAGGCTCCTTTTATTTTTGATCACTAGCAGGCACCTTTTTTTTTAGCACTAGTAGGCTCCTTTCAGTTAATAGAATCCTTTTGTTTTCTACGTTAATAGGATCTTTTTGAAAGTTGATAGGACCTTCATATTTATAGACTTATTTTGTTTAGAAGGATATGACATTTTTTAAAAGTATCTTGCAAATATTTTTTATGCAATTCATCTCTCCTCTTGCATGTGTTTGTTTTATCACTTTTATATAAGCTTATAAATGCTTTTACAATCTTCTTTTCTAAAATTTTTATTGTCCTCGTCAAGAACTAACAATCTAGAAACTCCTATCTTAGTGCCTGTTTGGATGGGCTTATATCAGTAGAATTTTTGTCAATAGAACTTTTATAAGAATAGTTTTTTTAAGAAATCAATTGACTGTTTGATTGTCATTTAAAAAAGAGTTTTTTTGAAAGAACTTCATACAATTTGACAACATAAAAATAAAAAAGTACTTTTAATTTTAACTATATTTTATTTTGTAATAAAAATTATTTATGCATATAAATATTATTTAAAATATATTAAACAATATGCAAAGCACAATATATTAATTATTATATAATTTTAAATATTATGAAACATAAATGAAAATATATCTAACCAAATCTTTTATATGGATTACAATATAAGTAAAACTAATATCAAAAATAAATATTAAAACATATAAAAAAGTTAAATAATATTATATAAATATCAAAATAAACGTGAAGATGTGTTTGTGGATATTGTGGGAATTATGTGTAAAAACATAAGAATAAAGAGGACTAAAAAATAGGCTCATTAACTGATATGAAAAATTTACCTGAAAAGGTACTTTTTTAAAAAGCTCCAAATTTGAGCTTCTCAAAAAACTGTATTTTAGCTTCCAAAAAACCCATTTATATGAAAAAAAAATGATTTTGAATTTTACAACCAAACACTCATTTTTCTTAAAACAACTTTTGCAATAGAAAAAAGTGCTTATTCACTGCCTAAAAGCTGAACTAAACAATAGAATCAGATTAGAAGCTTATCAAAAACTAGTCATTGCTCACGGTTCCATTATTGACGCTATTCTCTGCTTTGGTCGTAATGCGCTAATATCAAATTACCAAAAGTTTTTGTTTTAATATTATTTGTAGCAGACCAGTTCCACGTTGACCAAAAATGACTTTACTTCAAGCTTAAAGAAATTACAAAGTTTGAAATATCTAGCTAAGAAATTAATTACTAATATTTTTCATTAGCCACATCGTACGAGTGAATAAGAAGTAATTGCAAGTTAATTTTACTTTATGTATATGACAACCATTGTATATAAAAAATTAATTCGTGGTTCTTTTTAAGTAAAAAAGGTTTGTGATTGAAGTTTCTAAAATGGCTCCTCTAGGAAAGAAAGTTGAGAAATAGATCCGAAAGTCAAGGAACATGCATGTAGGTGCAGTCGCAAGTGTTGTGAACCTGAACTTGAAAATGAATCCAACCGTACAGAGCAAAAACGTAGAAATGTTCGATAGCAATTTTTCCAGAAGAGCACTCTCATAAGCTACATTGAACTGGCAGCTAATTTGATGAGTTCATAAGGAAGACGAAAGACAAGTGGATGGTTACTTGGATTTCTCGAAAAGGGCAGTTGAACGATAAGGGAAGAGTTCAAGTATATGCGTTTTTTGCTTGAGACCAAACACGTAGAAACGTTCGATAGCAATTTTTTCAGAAGAGGACTCTCACAAGCAACATTGAATTGGCAGCTAAATTGGTGAGTTCATAAGGAAGACGAAACACAAGTGGATGGTTACTTGGATTTCTCGAAAAGGGCAGTTGAACGATTAGGGAAGAGTTCAAGTATATGCGTGTTTTGCTTAAGACCAAAAAGGTAGACATGTTCGATGCCATTTTTTTCGGAAGAGGACTCTCGTAAGCTACATTGAATTGACAGCTAAATTGGCGAGTTCATAAGGAAGACGAAAGACAAGTGGATGGTTACTTGGATTTCTCGAAAAGGGCAGTTAAACGATTAGGGGAGAGTTCAAGTATATGAGTCTTTTGCTTGAGACTTAAATTTCCATTTTATGGAGTTAACTAATGTGATAAATACAAAAACTATATTAAAATATGTTCAGAATTTTAGTGTACTGAATTGTCTTTATTATGCAATAATTCGGACGTTAAACTTATCATCCCTTAATAGGGTTTTTGGATCAAAAATATGTTACCTGACGAATAGGAAATTCTTAGTTGTTCTTATTATCCATGACTAAGAGTTCCAATTTTGATTAAATATCAAACGAATATTCCGGATTTCATATTTAACAATTCAGGTCTTCATGTTTCAAATGAGTAAGTAGTTTTTAATATTTTAATTTTCAGTCATTAAATACTCAATTTTCCTTGTTAATTAAATTTTATTATTTCATCTTATACAAAAACTACTTTTGATCCCTAAAATGTGGGTGTTTGTCGGTTTCATCCTTATGGTTTCAATTTTTTTATTACACTCTTAAACATAAATGTACTTTTTTGTTTGCAATCAGCAGATTGAATTAGTTGTTAGCTTATTCTATTAGCGTTTAGCTGACATAGATTAATATAACTGATTTGACCAGTGAATAACATTAGTTGTTTATTTAAAAATATTAGGTAAAATTAACTGTTTAATTAGTATTAGTTGTTTATATATAAAATGACTTATAAGAGCATGAGTATTATATTATGCATTCCTTGATTCCTCGTCTGTGCAATTGACTCGATCCTTGTAGTTATACTTTCAAAGTTAAATAAGACATATATAATAGGATGATAATTCTTTGTATATTCCGACTCAAATTTAATATTAATTCAACTTTAAAAATTAAAATTATTAAATTTAAATAATAAACTTATTATCTCTATCTCTATTTCTTTGAGTAATTCGTAATAACTTTTCGATATAATAATCTTTTAGTCCCTTAATTTCTCAGCTGCTAGAAGACAATGCTCCTCATAGGAGCATTTTCAAAATCGACAGACTGAGTTTAATCTGTCAATTCAATTAGCTGATTATTAAACATAATTATCAGCGATTTGACATGGTCAAACCGCTAAAAATTTTTCAAACTTCAAAAAATGATTGATAAGCCATTTACCATACAAAGCCATAGCTAAAACCTATAGGCGACCTTTTTACAACTCATAGTCAATAGTTTGTTGCTACACTTTTTTCACCTAATGATATTTAGCTATAATTTTCTATAACTTAGTCAAAAGTTTTTAGCTACGTTTTTAAAAATGTAGTTAAGTTTTAGCTATATTTTAAAAACATAGCCAAATATTTTTAGTTATGCTTTTAGTTATTTTGTGGAAATATTGATCTAACTAGTCAAATAATATTATATTTTAAGATCTAGCTAAATATGATTAATTTTTAGCTAGTGAGATGAAACGTTACTTTGATGTATTTTTAAGCACTTAGACAACCACTAAATAAATTTTACATTTTCTTCAAGAGTATTCCTCAATAATCTAAGTAAGTTTGCACAGTAGGTTGGCAAAGCTTTCATGTTCATTCTTCTTAAAGTACCGTATTAGAAACTCAATAATAGTAATTAATTAATACCCCAAGTAAAATGGTTGCATTGAATAACATAATATGACATCTATTTAGATTAAACACAAAATGATAAATTCCACTCCTATTCCATCAAAGAGAAAAGGATATAATTATTATTCTAGACAATTCACAAAAGATTCCAAGATAATTTAACATAAGACTCGATATATAAGATAAAGAAAATCCTATCTCTGAATCTCAAGAAGGTTCCTTGCACGTTGAAAGGCATCACTTAAAATAGACAAAGATCTTCCCCCAACAATTAGTTCATTTCTTCCATCTTCTAACAACTTCTTAATTCTAACTAAACTAGCAGAAGATACATTAACCGATTTCCCAAATGCAATAAGGAACAGTAAATTAGATGACCTATGTACCATTTGTTTCACCCAAGAAACAAATAGGATAGAACAACCACCTTAATTTCTTCATAATCTTTTGAAAAATTAAATCTCATAAATTAACAACCTAAATTAAATGGTATAAGGAACTCAAATTCGAACACATGCGTGCCTAATTTAATTATTCCATCATCATCACAATAAATAGACAGAGTTTTCATAATCAACAATTGTTTCAAACTACTGATTTACTTAATCATGTATGGAACATTAGGACATTGCCATCACTTCTATTTTCATCTATGTTCTCTAGAAGATTCGAGTAATCTTTACACAACACATAGTATACACAATCACATATTTGTCTAATAGCTTCTTCATTAAAAATAATCTATAGAGAATAAAGAGGGAGTATCGAATCGAATGAGACTAAAAACCTTGAAGAAGAATATCGGACATTAAAGGCAAGTTGTGATTAGACTTTGGGGAACATATTTGTTATGTGTTGATTCGTTCTTCAGTGAGGAGGATTTTGTTCGATACCTCCCATCGGAAATCATTAGCTTCGAAAATATCTACCACATCGACATCTCGCGATGATTATTGAATTAAAAAATAAGCAATCTATAAAGAAACTATATAAATTGCGTTAATTTAAAATAATATCAATACCCAAAAAGTGAAAAAAAAAAAACTCATCCTATAAATCAACTATGTTACTCTCTTTCTTAACTTTTAAATTTATGGATTATAGTGTTTGTGTTTAATTTGCAGGAGGATCCTTCACTTTTGGAATAAGCTCCTTCTATTTTAATATTGCAAGAGGTTTCTGTTATTTTAAACTTTTATAAGCTCCTTTCGTTTTGAATGTTGATAGGCTTCTTTTGTTTTGAACATTTACAGACTCCATTAGTTTTTAACAATAAAAGGCCCCTTTTGTTTTAAATTTTAACATACTCCTTTTATTTACAGACTTTTATGTTGAAAACATGTTTTTATTATTTACATAAATTGATAGCAACTTGCAACAAATTTTTAAGTACCACACAATTCACTTTCTCTTGCCTGTGTTTGCTTTATCATGTTCAACTACCACTTTCGAGAAATCCAAGTTAACCATCCACTTGCTGTTCTTCCTTGTGGACTCAACAATTTAGCTACCAATTTACAGTAGCTTGTAAGAATCCTCTTATGTGCAAATTGCTAACGGACATCTCCATATGTTTTCTCTATAAAGTTGGATTTAGCTACATCTATATGTTCCTTGACTTATAGGTCTATTTCTCTAACTTTTTTTCGTAGAGGAGCCATCATAGAGTCTTCATTCACAAACCTTTTTACGACTTAATTATGTATACAAAGGTTATCATATAAATTTAAGTAAAACTAACTCATAATTACTTCCTATTCACTTCTATGATATAAACTACCACATGTATGCAAGTTTTTCGCCTTTAATTAAGAAATGAATGCGAGACATATACAGAATTAATGATCACCAATAAAAATTTATTTTACAGAAACAATATATTGTTACTACTATTTTAGTAGTATGGCCACTAAATGAGCCACCAAAATGTTTTTCTTAAGTTTTATAGTAAGTACATTTTTTTAAAGCAACATCAATGTTGTATTTTTGAAGAACCTAAGGTTGAACTTCCGCAAAATTCCTGTTTTGCCATAATTGCTCCAAATAGAAACTGACAATTACTTATCAGAAAGTAACTGGATTAATTGGAGTAACATGTTAGCTCAGGGCTTCTAGATTAATGATTTTGATGACAACAATCAATAATACTTAATTACATTTCAAATTTAAATTTAACTGAATTATCTCATTTATCCAAAAGATAACAATATAAAAAAGGTTACGTAACTTAGCTCTCTGTTTAAATGGCTGGATAAATGTCAAACAACTCCTATTTTACATGAACCATCTTAACAAACTCATTTCAATAGTCAAAAATGGTTCCACAAAATCTAGAATGGATAGTCCTTAACATTTTTGTACGAACGAAGGAACATGTATTCATCTAATTCGACAGTTGGCTTCGAGACACAGTTAAAAGCTTATCCAAATGACTATATTTGAAGATACTATTAAAGATGATGAAGAAGAAATTTTAACAAATTCAAAGCCGATTCAGTCAGTTCGTGATAAAACTGAAGCAATGGCTAGTTAAAGATAACTCCTCTTTAAAGAAGAGATGCTACATCTACTCACCACCAAATTTTAGAAATATGTCATTAGTAGCTATACCCATTCTTGAAAGTTATTTATTAATCTACCATTGATGCTTTAGAAAGTGAAAAACACTCTATTGAGAGGGATTATTCATTTTAGATCATATTAAGCAAATCCTACTTTCATTCGTTGAGAGCTTGTAAAGGTTGGTCAAATACTAGTGTAGAAGTTGAAGAACCTTGTAAAAGATGTACTTATGAGCTTGGAGAGACTCGTCAAATCACTACTTAGAGATTTTAGTGAAATACTCAAATTGGATACTTGGAGACTAGACGTAGGCTTAGTTATAAGCTGAACTAATATAAATTGACTGTATCATTCTTTCTCTTTCCTTAGCTTTTAATTTTCCACACTATAATTACTGTTGTTTTCAAATTGTAAGAGGTTACTTTAATTTTAAATTTTAACAACCGCTATCTTTTGTACAGTTTGGTAGTAACTTGCGAAAATTTTCAAGACATATAATTCAGCCCCTCTTGCATATGTTTGCTTTATCATAACAACTATGATTTTTTCAGAATTTAATCACAAGCAAAAAACTCGATTGACCTTTTTGTGAGTTGCTTAATTATATAATACCATAACTACTTAGCATAGGCCGATCCCAAGAAGACTATGAATATTAGTACCTACCCTTCTCCTATTATCTAACCTAAGGATTGATTTTAGAATTTTAACAAAAAGAAAATAAAAACTAAAACAATTAAAGAAATAAGAAACAATAATAAATTCTACTGTCTTTGCATTCAAACTTAAGACTCATTGGAGAAAACATTTAACCCATTTAAATATTCTTGTTTTTAAAATCTTACAAAGGGCTCAAATCATCAAGTCGATCAAGAAGATCATAAAATTTTTGGCGTTATAGTGGATATAGTTTGAGATTTATTATGTATTAAGTACATTAGATATTTTATTCATTGTGAAAATTAGTTAATTATATATTTTTATTTAAAAATTATTTTACCCCTTTTATACAAATCTTTAGAGTAATAATGAAACTCTAAAAATGAACCCCGGTAGTAAATTGAAGCATTCATATTATAAGAAAATTTAATCATCAGGATACGAATTATTGTTGTGAAATTATTTATATGATTTTATATAAATCAGATCAATTACACAACTTATGCTGCTAACAAGTAACTATTATTTTTCATATAAATTACTTATATAAAGACTTACAGTTTAATTTAAATATTGTAGCTACCTTTATTATATTATTTTTATTCAAACTTTTGTATTTGATTATTCTTAATTATATAAAGTAAAATCTTTAAATTATTTTTCTTGAATTTTAGTTTATATGATACTATCATAATTTATACATGGTGTATACGTATTAAATATTATAATAATTTGTTTTTATTATTCTAGAATTTGAATTTTAAAAATAAATGCTTAATCATATGCTCATAAATTGAATTTTGTGACACATAAATTAGTCATAGGTAGTCTCTCTCTCTCT
>JANVCQ010000001.1:27124606-27139259 GCA_025531925.1 Erythroxylum plowmanianum
TATATATATATATATATATATATATATATATTATGAGTTATTATTTAAATTTTAATACATCAATGCATTTTTGTTTTATGATCCATGCTAATGTAGTTAATATTTAAACTCTAGTATATTTGTATACATAATAATTTTTTAAACTAACTACTGTTTCACTGAAGCTATAACACTTAGATAGGTTATTAAATTCATTATTAAGTCTCTATTTTTAAATTATATTTTAATAATATCTCATATGATGTGTAATTTTATATTGTTAAATTGTTTAAACAGAAATATAATTAATAATTATAAGTACATAAGTGTCATTAATTTCACAACAAAGTGATCGAGGTAGCAATTTGTTTTCACAACAAAATTAGATTATCTTGTTTTGCTGAAATATGTAGATTGTTTAAATTGTTAAATTCGTAGGCACTATGATTCCGGTGGTTCAGGTTTCAAGCTCCGGATATAGAATTGCAAAACCAATATTTATTATAAAAAAAAAAATAGAACACCAATATCCTAGAACTACTTGTTCTGAGGATCGACTGTTTTTACTTTTCCCAAAAGAGAAAAGTCTAAAGGAGACATGTCTTATAAATTTGGAACTATAATTCCTTACTACATGCGACTCATTGGCATGGAAGGTGATAAGTGTTTAATAACGTTGTCAAGATGTCGTTCGAAAAAGGCCATCTCTGTATCTGGCAATCCCAACCATGCTTCTAGTCCCTTGCCATCGCTTGTATCCAGGAAGTAAGCACCAGTATCTGGCGTTTTGCCACAGCCTGCCCAAATTGGGTTTCCCCAACCAAAATCAATCTCATAATATGGAAATTTACACCAACTCATGTTAAATAAACGTGCCTTGGAATTATTCTGAAACTGTTCACTGGCACTTTTTAAGAAAGCCAAGTAGCCATTAGTTTGCAGCCAGTTCTCTTCACTCGTAATAATTCTCACTGACTCTTGAATTTTTTGGACCAATCCAGCGTAGTCTGGTGTATTTTCTGCAGAGCAATGTACCATTGTCCACTTCCATGTGTTCCCTATATACTGCTCTAAACATGGTGAATTAACTTTCTTGCGCAAATCAACCAAGCTCCCCAAAACATAATCCCTTACTCCTTCGTCTCTTTCTCTAGTTGCAGCCATGGAAGCTCCCCAAATTAGTGCTGCCACCAGTTCATAGCGTGTAGGATTCTCCAACTGTGTTACATGGGCAACCTTTTTCCTTAGAGCAGCTAAAATAGAACCATCAAATATGATCCGTTTTCGAACAATCCTATGTTTCATGTTTCTAGCTTCTTCAGGAGTATCAAAATATAAGTTGAGTGAATCTGAAGGAGGGAAGACGGATGCACAGTCAAACCTGTACCTAGGTCCGGCATTGATGTCATATGCTCCACGAGTAATTGCGGCCCAGCTTTCGAAAAAGGTTGTCAACGACGAAGCATCGGCAATCAGATGATGTATACAGACGCTAATAGCAATCCCACCACAAGCGAAGTAATTGATTTGGATCGCCAGGAGTTCTCGAATGATAAGTTTGTTGAAGTCGTCGTATGGGCTGCAAGGCAAAAGTTGTTCCAGTTGTTCAACTTTTGCTTCTTTCTGGACTGTATGGATGTCTTTTTCTACATAAGCTTCTTTGAAAATAGCACCATCGTCATTGCAGTCGACCAAGTGCCGATCCTTGGCTCGTCCAGCTAAAGGACGAAAGTGGTTTAATGTTGCCGCCAATGATTTCTTTAGATGATTCGACGTAAAGCTGATGGAATTTTGGTTCGTGGAGTTGAAGAACAGAATCAACGGTATATACGTATTCGGAGCTAGCTGATCAAGCAATGAAAGCTTGTGGACTCGTAAGTAGTCTGGCGTTGGAGATAAAGGCTTGATTGTCACTTCTGATGTGATATGGACTTTCATTTCCATGTCTTCAAGAAATGAGATGTGTATACTGTGAAGGTCTAGATTGGCCTGGTGATTGCATTCTCCATGAAATCAAGTTATATAGGAACAAATGAAGCTCAAATTTAGACCACTTATGTTATTCATTATTCTCCTCTCTTTGATGAACCAAAACCCAATATTTGTTTGAAAAGATTAAATTTATGGTGCTCACGTTCTTCCATATTTCTCGGATCTTCTAACTTCTTCATATGTTGCGTGCAAATCATTTGAAGTTATTAAGAATTTTGATACGAGGAAGGCGAGCTTTCTTAAGATACTTTCCTCGCACCACACATACAGATTTGTTTGTGGTTGTAAGATCAAAGCCATTTTATAGAATATCTCATTCTTGCATCGGCGTTAGGTACTATTACCCCATTTCAATAAGTTGAGGCTTTGACTCATCTTTACTCAAGATGAGATAGGATGAAGATGTTTTATAACCGGTAAAAGACATATATTTCGTTATTCATTAAAAAAATATATGTGATATGTTTCGAGCCACACCACGTCAATTCCATGAAAAAAAATTACAAAAAATAGATGAAATGCATGTAAATTATTTAATAAATTATCAGGACTTCTTAAAAAAAATAAATTAGAAGCGCATTGAAAAAATGAACAAAATTACAGAAAAAATTGTTTGTATTTACCTCTTTATAACTTTCAATGTTTCCAAAAATTTCTAAACCAAATTTCTTTATCATTTTGAAATTTCTTGAGTTTAATAATCAATTTTGTGTTTAATATTGCACCTCAATCCTACTCAACAGAATATTAATATTAAAATGATGAAGATAGATAAATAAATTTCTATAATGGTTCCTATAAATATTATATAAAAGATAACAATCGTCTCATAATATCCAAGAAATTTGGTGCCTTAATAATAACAATGTCATTTTAAAAAAAAGAAGTTAAATAAAGATTTTTAAAATAGAAATTTTAGTGAGTGAAGCAATATCTCTATAAAGAAGGAGAAGAGCTTAGATAAAAATATAATGAAAATCAAAACATACCTAAAAGCCAAAGACATACTACTCGGGTAACCCTTGGTCAGAGAGCATACAGGGATGGAATAGCCAAAGTACTTGGTGTTGTTTTCACCAGAGAGTCGAGAAGAGCTCTTCTCATCGTGGCTCCTAGGCTCATGAAATATTTAACTGATAAGTCTTATTGGAGCTACTTTATGGGTTTCCAACCTATATATCAATCAAAGTAGTGTATAAAACAGATAATCTATAAGAGATCAAGGATAAAAAAAGACTGACTGTAGTATAAATTCCAAGTTTGTTAGCCAAGATACAAGCCCTTTTTCCTCAACGGACATCAACTCTCGAGGCCTGCCTTTTAGGAATTTTATACCCTTCAGTCTTTCCTCGTTTTACAATAACCTCAAAGAGGATCTTTGGTCTAAGATTTTATAATACAAAAGATCCTTATGAAGAGGCAAGTTTAGAGCATACTTGTCTTTCTATATGATCAGGACTACATTACTCAAGAATCAAGCTTTTAGGAGAGAGAGAACTTTGAGAGAAGCCATAGAATGAAAACACACAATATTTTTGATTGATTGCCAAGGTCTTTCAAATACAAGGTCTGATTACAACGACGGAGAAGCCTTAGTTTATATGTTAAGCAAGGGGATAAAGATAAACTAACTTTTAAAATGAGATTCCCTAGGTATAATAATGCTTACTAACTTAAAAAACCAAATAGTAAAAAGAAGAATGATTGGGAAACATTAGATCCCAAAGATTCTTTTTCAAGATAAGAAAGAATCATTAATGAGGGGCAGAGAGAGAATGTGGACCACCACTATCATTGTCGAAATCTTTTGTCACATGTATGTAAGGCTTGGACAAAGCTATCAATCTCGAAATCATTCCAAATTGGATGCCATGGGCTTTAGGCAACTTAGAATAGGTCATTAGGCCCAATGTTTGTGAGCCTTGGTGATGCAGGACTTTCTCTATCAAGCTCAAAACGTTGAATCCCATCGTAACAAACTGATTTATAGAGTTCCATTATCCTCAATAGGAGAAATGAGTTCTAGTAGGGCAAAATCACCTACGTATGCATCAAGAGAGGTATAGGTTATAGGCTTGGTAATCTTTGGGTGATGATTCAGATGATCGAGAAAATAGTAAAGATCTTTTCGTAGATCTTTACGTTGTTTGGGAAACAAAGGATATTTCATGATAGGAAGGAGGAGAGGTATTGTTGTGGAGAGAAGAAGAGAGATCAACTGAACTTGTTTCTTGTGTCGGGACAAAAAGTCAGGAAGGATATTGTGATGATCTTTGATATAGTGAATGATCAATTTATAACATGAAAAACATTCTTGCCATCGAAGCAACTGACTATCTGGTAATGTCTTCATTTTAGGTTTAAGAATCTTGGGAAAAGCTATATTATCCATTTCTATCAAAAAATGATAAGCGCTGAAATACAAATTAAAATTTTCAATTCCCTTTTTTACCGCCAAAATCTTTTTGTAGCTTGTGTGATAATGCTTTTCAGATTCTTTAAACTAGCCACTGGCATGGCCATAGTAGTGTCGCTTCCTGTCAATCTTTTCAATGAGGACAACACCCTAATAATGATCACTAATGTCTATCTGTAAAATGCACTGATCCTTTGTCAGAAATCTTTAAAATTAGTGAAGTATGACGTACCTACTTTAAGTGTTAACTGGTTGTGATTTAATCTTTTCCCTATGGTGGAGTATTCTTCTTCAGTAATTTTGATAAGGATGATGTATAATCGGCCACATAGGAGATGAAATCTCTAAAGTAGTTAACAACTTCAAGGAATTGTTGAATCTATTTAGTGATATTAGATAATACTTGTTAGTTAAGATTAGATTTTATTCATTGTATCTTTATCACTTGTATATATATATGACTTGTAACTTGGATTATGATTATCACTTTTACTCAATACTAAAACAACCAAAGGCTTTTCTCATTTATCTGATTTGGTATCAGAGCCCTGCAATGGCTAATCCAATTTCTATTTCTTCTTCGTCAATTTCAACTTCTTCTTCCACTTATTCAACCTCTCTTCCTATTCTTTCTCCTATTAGCCAAACCTTCTCCATAAAACTCACCTCCAAAAACTATACCTCTTGGAAGCTTCAATTTTCTCCTTGTTAAATTTCTACAATCTACATGGAATTATTTCTGGTATAGAACCAACACCCCCTAAAGAATTATTCAATTCCTCTTCAAACCAAATGGAACCAAATTCAGCTTATTTAGCTTAGTTTTCTAAAGATCAAATCTTGTTTTCTTGGTTGTTATCTTCCATCATCGAGGAAGTTTATCCACATCTTATTGGACTTACAACTTCTGCAGAGATTTGGAATGCTTTAGCTGCTGCATATGGGGTTGTGAGCCATGCTCAACAAACTCAATTGTTTATCGAACTTCACAACCTTTCCAAGGATGACAAGTTTGTCTCTGAATATTTGTATCAAGCTAAATCTATTGCTGATTCTCTGAGTCTTGCAGGTCAATTTGTTTCTCCAGCTGAATTTAATGCTATTGTCTTTTGGAAACTTGGAGTTGAATATAATGGGATTATTGGCAAATTATCGCAGAGACCAGCACCGATTTCCTTCAATGAACTACATGGCCAGCTAGTTGCACATGAATTATTACTTAAAGCTCGACAAGTCTCCTTACCAACAGTGAATATGGTTCAACGTTCCCATTCTTCTCATTTGCGTGGGCAAGGTCGTGGGAATAGGAGCAGACAGGGTTTTATTTCTTCATCATATTCCGAAAGCAATTCTTCACGACCAGCTTGTCAAATTTGTGGTTATAATAATCATATAGCTATTGATTGTAGACGTTGTTTTGACAATAATTTTGTGCCACGAACTCGGACACAAGGACAACAGTATAATAGACATATGCCACCT
This sequence comes from Erythroxylum plowmanianum, assembly GCA_025531925.1. Classification (NCBI taxonomy): domain Eukaryota; kingdom Viridiplantae; phylum Streptophyta; class Magnoliopsida; order Malpighiales; family Erythroxylaceae; genus Erythroxylum; species Erythroxylum plowmanianum. The sequence continues at coordinate 27,130,476 of JANVCQ010000001.1, forward strand.
CAAGCAAATTTATCTATGACTGCTCCTACCTTTGCACCAAATGATCAATCCTTTACTTGGTACCCTAATACTGCTGCAAATCATCATGTCACCCCTGATCTAGAGTCTCTTCATATTACTGATGAATATAAGGGTAAGGATATGGTACTTGTTAGAGATGGTGCAAGGTTACGAATTTCTCATGTTGGCTCAAGTTCCATCGCATCTTCTTCCAGACCTTTAGTTTTAAATCAAATTTTACATGTTCCTACCATCACCAAACCTTTGCTCTCTGTTGAAAAATTATGTCGTGATAACAACTACTTCTTTGAATTTCACTCTGATTGTTGTTTTGTGAAGGATCATATTACCAAGAGAATTCTGTTGAGCAGAACAAGTGAATTGGGGTTTTATAAATTATGTGGTACTCTTCATCAACAGCAAAATTTGGATGCTCTAGCTTATTTAGTCACGTTAGAAAGTTGGCATGCTCACCTTGGTCATCCAAACTTTCAAACAGTTCGCAATTTAGTCCGTCAATTTCAGTTACCGTGTTCTTCTTCAAAGTTGCCCTCTACCAAATGTCCTTCTTGTTGTTTAGGCAAATTACATAGGATTTCTTTACCTCTTACTCATCATCGTAGTGCTAGACCTTTAGATTTAATTCACTCAGATATTTGGGGTCCTGCTCCCATTTGTTCTTCCTCTGGTCATAAATATTTTGTTATTTTTGTTGATGATTGTTCTTTATTTACATGGTTCTTTCTATTGAAAAATAAAAGTGATGTTTTTCCAATATTTTGTTAGTTTAAAACCAATTCCACCATTAAGCAATTCCAATCCGACTAGGGTGGTGAACTTCAATCATTACACAAATATTTTCAAACTGTAGGGATTCATCATAGAATTATGTGTCCTCATACTCATGAACAAAATGGCACTGTTGAAAGAAAAATAAGGAATATTGTTGACATTGGTCTTGCTCTACTTGGTCATTGTAGTGCACCGTTCAAATTTTGGCATTTTGCCTTTGAAACAACCATTTTTCTTATAAATCGTTTGCCTACCAAATCTTTGACAAATCAAATTCCATTCCAAATTCTCTATGATCAAATTCCTAATTATCAATTTCTTCAAGTTTTTGGGTGTGCTGTTTATCCTTTACTTCAACCATTTAATAAACATAAGTTTTCTTTTCGGACCAAACAGTGTGTTTTTCTGGGTTATTCCCCTCATTATCTTAGTTACCGTTGCTTAGATAAAGAAACTGGAAAAATTATTTATGCATGTCATGTTGAGTTTGATGAGCCCTTCTTTCCCTTCCATAAAATTTCAGATTCTCAACAGCCCAAACCTGTCCATCGTGATCTTGCCAACTCCACTCCATGGCTACATCTTTTTCATCATGATTCACGTGTTCCGCCAACTCAAGATTCTCCAGGTATAATACCTGATTTCCCTTTATCTATTCCTTCAAATTCGCAGCAGAATATGGCACCACCACTGTCAAACCCGTTGCCTAAACATGACCAGATACTGCATCATCCAAACCCATCTCCACCTACTTCTACTCCCACACATGATTCTATATCCGAACCAAATCTATTTTCATGTGACCAACATCATGCACCATTAAATCAGATTTCCCGTGATCCTATTCCCACCTCTAATCTCAGTCCATCTTGTCCACCATCAAATGATTTGGTCAACACTCCAAATCTTGTCTAGCCACCTTCCGAAACAGCTACTATTCAATTTCCTTTGGATTTAAATTATAATTTGAATTTAAATTCAACAATAGATTCATCTATTCATCCCACACCCATCAATTCCTTACAACCCACACCACCTAAACATACCCATTCCATGCTTATTCGACCTAACCCCAAACCAAAGAAAAAACTTTATTGGACCAATGTTTCCTCTTCTTCCAATATACCTTGTGAACCTAATTCTTTCTCTCAAGCCTACAACGACCCTGCATGGAAAGAATCCATGGAACATGAGTTTCAAGCTCTTCAACTAAACCAAAGTTGGGACCTTATACCTTGCCCACCAAATACCAATATTGTCGGTAATAGATGGATTTTTTAAGTCAAGAAAAAGGTGGATGGGACTGTGGAACGGTTGAAAGCACAACTAGTTAGAAGAGGTTATACTCAGGAATATAGGTTAGATTTCACTAACACTTTCAGTCCTGTAGTGAAGCCTATGACAATTCGATCTGTTCTCAGCATAGCAGTATCAAGGGGTTGGTCTCTCAGACAATTAGACGTTAGTGATGCTTTCCTGAATGGTGAATTGAACGAAACTATATACATGGTGCAACTGCAAGGCTTTATTGATTCTTCACATCCTCATCACGTCTACAAATTACGGAAATCGTTATATGTGCTCAAACAGGCACCATGTGCCTGGTACCAACGACTAAGCAGCTTCTTAACCACCATTGGTTTTGTTGGCTCTTATGCAAATTCTTCATTGTTCATTTTTCATGCAGGTGGCAACTTGTGTTTTCTCCTAGTCTACATTGATGATGTGGTCACCATCGGTAATAATGCTCCCCTTGTTTCATGTATTATTTCTCAATTGTCACAAGAATTTTCCTCACGTGACCTGGGCAATTTTCATTATTTTCTGGGCATAGAAGTGTTACCTCATTCTCATAGTCTGCTATTATCTCAAAAAAATTATATTTTTTCTATTTTGGAAACCATAGGGATGAGCAACTGTAAACCGGGTTTCACACCAATGATTACTGGTTCTATTTGTCCAAATTACAAGGCACTCCTCTTTCACTATGTATCGTAAAATTTGTGGCAGCTTACAATACATTATTCTCACCCATCCAGACATTTCTTTTACTGTAAATAAGTTATGTCAATTTCTTCATTAGCCGACTTCAACTCATTTTCAAGCTCTCAAGCATTTACTCAGATACTTACAGGGTACAATAACAATGTCATCATTGATTTCTCGTGGAGCTATAGATAAATTAACTATTTTCGGTGATGTGGATTGAGCAGATTGTCCTGATGATCGTCGATTGACTAGAGGATTTTTAATTTTTCTTGGCAATAATTTGTTAGCTTGGAAGTCTGCCAAGCAACGCACGGTGGCTCAGCCTCTACCGAATCTGAATTCAAGGCGGTTGCACATGCTTGTGTTGAGGTTAAGTGACTTACGAAACTTCTTCGTAAATTACGTGTGACTCTTACTACTCCTCCTCATATTTGGTGTGACAATGTTGGTGCGGTCTTTTTATCCTCCAATCCTGTGTTTTATGCTCGGACTAGACATATGAAAATTGACTTTCACTTTGTCCGTGATCTCATTGCTAGTAAAAAAGTTAGTGTTGGAATTTTGTCTTAATCTGATCAACTGACTGATTTCTTAACTAAGCCTCTCTCCAAGCAGCTATTTTATCATTTTGTTTCCAAACTTCGACTTTCTTCTTCTCATCCTTCAGCTTGTGAGGGGCATATTGGGTAATATTTGTTAGTTAATATTAGATTTTATTCATTGTATCTTTATCACTTGTATATATATATGACTTGTAACTTGTATTACGATTATCACTTTTACTCAATACTAAAACAGCCAAAGACTTTTCTCATTTATCTGATTAGTGCTGAGATTGTCATCGGGAAAGTGAAAAAGTTCACTGGTTATATATAAGCCAAGTTGTATCCATCTTGGAAGTTCAAACCAAAAAATTATATTTGCGCTATCCCAATATGGCTCTTTTAGGATGAAAGCATAGCCACATATTATTTTGTGAGATCTAAGAAGGATTGAAGTAAGGTCTAATACTCTTTATCGGTTTTGGAGTATAGAAGTATATCGTCGATTTAGACCAGAGCATTGGGGAGAATGAGCTCATAGATTTTAGTCATGGCTTGTTGAAATAAAACATAACTTAACAATAAATTAATTTCAAAAATGGAATTTAAATTAATATTTTAAAAAAAATGAATATTGTATTATCTATAGACGAAACTAATACAACATTACAATAAGTTCAAGACAAAGACAGTATATACAAGTTTAAAACAGTAAGAAAAGAAGTAAATAGAATAACATAAGAAACCACATTAAGGATTCCACCGAAATTTCATCTTAGGAAAGAGAGAGAAAACTAAAGATGTAAGATAATGAAGGCTGATCTAATCCAATTAATTATCCTGTCATCTACCTAATATTTCCCCTCTTCATAGTTTGTAAATCTGCGATAGTTTTGCTCCTTCCAAAGGAAGCGGATAGAATTAGTAAAGGCTACTTTAAATAGAATGGCATTAGGCATACCATGCTTTGAGTTTCTGATGGCCTAGTGTAAAGACTGTTATCAAGTATAAGAATAGTTGTGATCTGGTAGCAAATGCAAAATCTTGTTCTATACTGCTTTAGAGAAACTACAGATAAAAAAGAGATGATCCCTATCCTCCACTTTCATTTTGCATAAAACACAAGTTGTGTCCACAATGCCATGCCACCAGCTTTTAGTCCCAAGTTTGTTTTTAATCGCAAGCAAGGAGATAAATGATGCTTTTGGTGGATGGAATTATGACATAAAAGTATAAACCAAGTTACCTCCCTTAAACCCCTTACAAGAAGCCGATGACAAGATTTATTTGAGAATTTATCGCTCAGATCAAGAGACCAACTTTTATAATCATCAAGCAGTATATTAACCTAATGAGGGAATAATTGAACCAAAGTATTAACGTCTCTAAAACTCCCTCTCTATCAAAAGGAATTATGTTTCTCAAGTGTTGGACCTAAGAATTGGAATAAGGGGACTCAAGTCTAGCCAATTATCATACCAAAGTAAAGTACTAGCACCATCCTTGTGTTTAATACAAGGATAAACTAAGTCACGCAACTTCATCATCTGAGGAATAATCCATAAGAACTCCCTAGTACAAGGAGCTTGCTAGAAATTCATATTTTTATATGGATCCATTTGACTTGTAGTGCATTATGATCAGTGTATAGTCGTCAGAGCCTCTTGCACATTGGAACTTTTTGCACTTATAAATAGAAACAATCCTTAGACCACCCAACTTATTTGGAATGACAAATTCACTCCAATTAACCATGGCTTTCTGTGAGTTTTCAGTTCTACTGGTCCGAAGGAATGCTTTCAGTATTTTGTCAACTTCTTTAAGGACTTTTCTAGGCAAAGCTATATGAGCAGTCCAATAGATATGTAAGCTGCTTAAGAAAGATATAATAAGGGTTATTCTAGAAGTATAGGAAAGAAACCTGTTTTTCCAAGAATTCACTCTTCCCTTGATGCTTTCAAAAAGTAGAAGATAATCATTAAACTTAGGCTTGGAAGAAGTGATTCTTTCGCCAACTTAGGTTTCGGTGGAAACTGATATGATTTAAAGCCAACAATGTCAGTACTCCAACATTGGCTAACCAAATTAGAGAAATCGAATCTCTGTGTTAAGCCATTAAAGAATCGAAAAGGGGCTGCCACTTTTCTACATTCCACAAGCATATAGATCAGCATATATGAATGGTCTGACAAGAGATTCTCCCCAAGATGAACAAAAGAACTAGAAAACTGAGTCAACCATAACTAGACAACGATCCAGCTTCTTACGGATAAGTAGATTTCCATACTGATTTTTAGTCCAAGTAACCAATTTTCTAGTAAATTTGAGGACAATTCTTTAGTCAGTATAAGATTCAACTGAAGTCATCCCTTGACTTCAGCTGAGTTAAGAAAGCAGCTATAATCTCCCACCACAGGCTAAGGATGAGAGATTCTTAGCTGAATATTTTCTATGTCCATCCAGAGATTACTTCTTTGAAAGCCAAAGTTTGAAGCATAAACAAGAGTCAACTCAAAGACTGAACTCAAACCTTGTAATTGTTATTGAAGATGGATAAACTAATCAGTATTTTCCATAACCTGAATTCCAATCAGTTCCTTGTTACAGAGACGGATAATTTTGCCATTATAATATAAATGATGGTTGGAGATTAACTTCCAGTTTGCACATAAAAAACTTTGAACCTGTGAGGGAGAAAAGGTCTTTTATTTTAGTTTCAAGAAGACCTATTACACAAGGCTTCTTATCTCGTCTCCTTCCCCAATGATAATATTTGCCTCATTTCCAAGTTGTTAGTCTTTCCACTTTATGATTATAGACCAATTACATATTGTATTATCTATAAGTTCATCTCAAAACTCTTAGAAGATAGACTTAAGAAAGTGTAACAAAGATTATAACCCCTTGCTAAAAAACCTATAACAAGGGAAGAAGCACTAATGATAATATATTGATTGACCAATAACTATTCAAAAGCTACCACAAGAAGAAAGAAATTATAATTTGTACCTTAAATATTGATTTTACAATGGCATTTGACCCTCAAATTGAAACTTATTTAGCTGAATGAATGTTCTTAATTTTCCTATTAGATTTACTAGTTGGGTAAGGAATTGAATCTCATCTACCTGTTTCTCAGTTTTGATGAATGGAGAACTTATAAATATCTTTTAAGCATCTTAGATTATTAAGGCAAGGAAAACCCTTTCCACCCTATTTAGTTGCCCTTAGTATGGAAATCTTCACTAAACTAAAAGATCGAACATCATTGAGGAACCTAGGTTTAAATTTTACTATAAATGATATAGACTTGGCATTTTACTTATAGAAAATTTATTACTTCTCTATGAGGCTAATCCTATATCAAAAGAGCTATTGATCAACTCTATAGAGTTTTTTGAATCCTTATCAAGTCTGAGCTGTAACCAAAGTTAAGGTTCCTTCGTCTATATATCTCTAGTTCTACTGACAACTATCTTTAAACTTTAAAGGCTTTAAACACCTATAGTTACCTCTCAAGTACCTAGGTATTCATATTACCACAAAAAAGCTCACCTACTCAGGCTGTTCTCCCCTTGTAGACTTTATTTATAAAAGATTGAATAGAGCTAATGTGATAGGTTTCATATGGAAGAAGGCTTCAACTCATAATCCCTTTCTTAATCAATATCCATATATGCAGGCACTCTTACTTAACTCTTCCAAAAGAGATTATGAAAACCATTGATGAGATGCTTAAAACCTCCTCTAAAGTGGATTAGATAACAAGAATAAACTAACCAAGGTGAACTATTTAAAAATATGCTTACCAAAGGATAATGGAGGCCTATGAATCAATTTAGTGAAACTCATGAGCAAAGTTGAAAGTTATGAACAGATAAAGAAGTTCTATAGGTAAAATGGATTCATTTATATTTCTTAAAAAGGGAAAACCTTTAGCCAATAAAGACAAATTTCGACACCTCTCAGACCTTAAGATAAATGCTTCAGACAAGTGATTTACTAAATATATCTTTTAAGCATGAAATTAAGAATGAAAGGAATACTTTCTTCTAGTTTGATAATTGACATGACATGATACCTTTACACAAATTACATTATTTTTAGGCCCTTACAACAATAAGTCTTATTAATACCAAAGTGAAAGCATTTATAAGAAACAACACGGGGAGCTGGCCTACTCACTTGATTAGGGGATTTAAAAAATCATGGACAAGATCCCTATATATTCCCCTACTCCTCTAGACAGGACTTAATCTAATAGTTGTGTTGAACCCCAATTTTTTAATTATTATTTATTTATTTGTTTGTTTATTTATTTTTAGAATTGAGTCCATTAATTTAGTGAGCATAAATAGAAATTAGAATTTTGAATAGAAATGTTAAAATTAAGTTAGTGTAATGGTCATAAGAGACAAAAAAAGGGGCAAATGGACATTTCATTAAATGGGAAGGGCAAAATTGGAAGGACAAGATAAAATTTAGCCTTGAATAAGTGAGAAAGAAGAGAAAAACATGGAGAGAGGGAAAAGAGAAGGGAAGAGTGTGTGGAGAGCTAAGGAAGAAGAAAGAAAATGTGGGAAGAAGAGGAAGGAAGAGGATTTGGCTAAGCTAAGGTAAGAATCTTCATCTTTTCTTCTTGCTTTGATAGAAAAACAAAAGGAGTTAGGAAGAGAATGGGATTTTATGTTGAGAAAAAGGAAGAAGGATGAAGACCAAGAACCCATTTGGATTTTTCATGGATTTTCAACTAAGTTTTGGTTTCACTAGCCTAGATGAACCATAGGTAGACTAGGTCCAAGCTTAATTTTGTTTTTGATTTTCAAAGCTTTATGGATTTTCTAATTGTATATTGGATTGAATGGAAAATGTGATTGTTTGAAGGAAACTAAGAAAACCCAAGGCAAGAGAAAGAGGAAAGGCAAAAATTGAATTTGGATTGACAAGCAATTTAGGTGGGTAATATGTTTACAGTTGTGATTGAGATAAGCAAATTGCTTACTTGTGTGTGTGTGTGTATGCTTAATTGCTTGAATTTAAATTATTGTGATTGTTGGAAAATGCATTATGATTATTACCATGTTATGTCATGAGTGATGTTATGACATTTTGTGTACTCAAAAGAGGAAAAATCATAAGAAGTATGAAAGTATGAACATATGATGAATTGAATTGAGCAAAAGAAACTTGCTTGTGTTTGGGCAAGAGACATATCATTTTGTTTGTCACGTGCACGTTGATTTAAGCCTTCTCCCGGTTGCCCACTTGTGATACTTGAGAGCCTAATAACGAATTTATTTAGTTCATAGTGTAAACTTCGGTTTGTCCATTTCGACCCATGGGACTCTCAATCCATTTGTTTTTGCATTTTATTTGATTTTTCAAGTATGATGCACAATTAAGTATTATGCTTTGATAGTTAAATATACATGATATGTTCTATGTGATGACCTTTTTCTAT
>JANVCQ010000001.1:27141914-27203062 GCA_025531925.1 Erythroxylum plowmanianum
TATAATTATTATTAGTAATAAAAATATTTATTAATTTTAAAAACAAAAATTAAAAATTCACAATAATTATAAAAGTTTAAATAAATGAAATAACTAATTAAAAAACTTTTAAAAAAAGGGGGGGAAGAAGAGATAAGAGAGAGAGAGGGAAATTTTAAAAAATTTTCAAAATTTTTCAAAAAATCCCCCCTATTTTAAAAAATTTCCGATTTCAGTCGGTATTTAAATTTTGAATATATTTGCTTAGAAGTTTCAATCGCCAATCTTTAGGTTCATATTTTCCCTTATTTAACGATTTCAATTTTTATTCTGTTTGTGGAGATATAATTGGAAACATAAGTCAAAATTAAGTTACATTCTATAAAATACTGTTATATACCAAACACTATAATAAAAATCTACCCAATTTTCCTATTAGAATTCTTATAAGTATCCAAACATGTGAATATCTTTACTTTTCATAAATTTATTTTCCAAGGAATCATATTTCAAATTCACTTTACTTTCCCGCCAACCAAACGGAGCCCATGGGTTTTTGTTACAAGAAAGCTAGGCACTAAGGATGCACTTAAATTTCTTATGTTGGATACAAAATGTGCAAAGTGTTAGACTAGCAATGAAGATCTATATCAACTATTTTTCAATTGTAACTTCTCTTCCAGTCTATGGAAACACATTCTCAAACTCTTTCACTTTCAATATAACTACTAAACCTAGTATAATATCATCTACTAGCCCGCCAAAATCCAATTTCAAACTAAATATGATCAGAGGATAATTAGGCTAGCATTTGGACCACTATTTTATTGCACAAGGACTGAAAGGAACTAACAACTCTTTGCCACTACAGAAACCAATTTGTCACTATCAAAGAAAATTAGAGGAGTTACAATTGTTAGAGATTTCACTAGATTTATTATTCATGAATTGATGGGTATGTGGAAATTGTGGCAATAATATTCTTTTGAACTTTTTCAAGTCGTAGCTCATGGTTTATTCTAACGGATGTCCTAGTTGAATAATTCCATTGCTCATAAATGTGAAACATTGAGTTGTATCCTCGAATATCTCTTTAAGCTTACCTAATGAATTCATTTAGGACATTGATTGATTTTAATTTTTAATTTTTAGTTGTTTAAGTGAATAATTAATCTTAAATTTCATTTTATTAGGTTTTATAAGCTTACTTTATGAATTTAATTAAAAAATTGAATAGAAGATTATAATGTAATTATAACTTGGTATAAACATAACTAAACAGGGCTCAAAAAAGATACAAGAATAAAATTGAAAATTTTAAGAATTGAAAGGTGTAAAAAGCAAAACCTATAAAGTGTAGAAATAAAATACATTGCACAGCTGTGTCAAGTCTTGCCTTAATTTGTTGGCATAGGCTAGTCAAGGTGATATGAAAACATGGAGGGCTAGGTCTTAGACAGCTAAAAATGAAATCAAATATACCACACGTAGATCATGCTCAAACTTTTTACTGATATTCAACAAGGAATCAAATCGATTACTTAGATTATAATGTGGAAATCGTTATTTTTAATTTAATAAATTGGGTTTCATATAGGTTTTGCTCAAGTGCAAGCTGGATTGAGTTGGAATGCACAAATCTTATGTGTTGCCTTCTTTCCACGGGAAATTCTCAAGCTGAGGCAACACGCACTTCTTCTGGCAAACTATATATGCACACACATTTTTATGAGACATTATTGTATTCAGACTCATCACATGGATGCGAAAACATATATATAAGAGTGGATGTGCGCACCGCACCTTTTATTAAACTTAACGAAAACTTATACAGGCACGTTACGACGTGGGCGTTTTTGTTTTAAAATCTTCTTATATATACATATGTTGGGTTTTAGGTTATTTGTCTTCACTTGAAGGGGTTTGGATTTGAAGAAGGAAATATCGGAAAATGGATTTCAAGGTCCAAATCATATCCAGAGAAAAAATAAAGCCTTCTTCTCCAACACAAGACCACCTTAGAACCTATCAGCTCTCGTTGCTTGATCAGATAGCCCCCAATACTCACGTCCCCATCATTCTCTTCTATTCAGGGAATTTTCAACGAAAAATGTCCTACAACCTCAAAAGATCATTGGCAGAAACCTTAACCCACTTTCCTCCATTTGCTGGCAAAGCCAAGGATAGGTTCTATGTCGACTGTAACGACGATGGTGCGACTTACATTGAAGCCTCCGTAGACGTTGACATAATGTCCTTGATTCTGCACCAACAAAACGTTGAGCAGCTGATGAAGCTAATGCCATGCGGCCCATACGACGATCGTCGTGAGCCTAATGTCCAACAACTCCTTGCCGTTCAAGTCAACTATTTTCGGTGCGGAGGGATGGCGATTTGTGCCTCCTTGCACCATCTAGTTGCCGATGCCTCTTCAGTCTCAATATTTTTGCATAGATGGGCTGCTATAGCTCGTGGTTCTGCGGTTGTCAAGGACGTGATCTTTGGTGCATGCATATCATTATTCCCTCCTGTTCCTGTGCTGGACTTCTCGTATATTAGTTACGAGAACGAGTATACACGCAATCAAATTATCGTGCGAAAAAGATTCATAGTTGAAGAAGCTAAAATGGCTGCTCTACGAGATAGAATCCGTGATGGACCCCATTTGAAACGTCCGTCCCGGTACGAAGCTGTGGCGGCACTGATGTGGGGTGCTGCTATAGCTGCAAGTAGGCAAACAGACCCGAATGTGAAAGAATACACGGCCGCAGGCGTCGTGGATCTGCGGAGGAAAATGGAAAAATCATCCTCCAAAGAGTATGTAGGCAACTTGTGGAAATGGACGTTAGCAAATTGTTCAACAGAGGGAGAACCAAATTACAACGAATTGGCAGCAAAAATTCGTGAGTGCACAAGGAAGGTAGACAATGAATGGGCGGATGTTGATGGATACTTGGACTTCTCGAAAAAGGCAGTTGATGTAATCGGGAAGAGTTCAAGTGCAAGGATATTTTACATGAGTTGGTGTAAATTTCCATTTTATGAAGTTGATTTCGGGTGGGGTAAACCAACTTGGGTTGGAACAGGGAAGACCCCTAGTACTGGCGCCTACTTCGTGGAGACAAGTGACGGTAAGGGCATGGAAGCATGGGTGGGATTGGCAGAAGAAGACATGGTCCTTTTTGAACGACATCCTGATATTCTTAAATATGCATCATTTTCCAACAATGTAAGCCGCATGTAAGGAGCCTTACAAAATCAAACTCTTCTGTCCATTTTTATTATGATGATTTCAAAAGAATAAAGATTGGTGTTTGAATTGATTTCCTTATTATATCAGAAAGTATATATTAGAAAACACATATATAACTATTATTTTTTCAAGTAATAGTAATCATTATTATTATAGATAATAATAATGTTATTTTAATAAAAAAGCTTGTGTTAAATATAGGGGACACAAAATTATGTTCATCCCCTATCTCAACGAAAGAGCGTTAACCTCGATTTAGGTTTCAATCTTGCGCAAAATAACTAATGAAATGTATTAACTTAATGTCATGTCTCAATTTTATTAATATTAAAGATAACCACGGTAAAGTCAGAAGGCGCTTGGTTCACATAGAATAATGAAAATAGGAATGTAAATGAATATAATAAAGAATAAGAATAGAATATAGCCAACAATAAATCTAATTCCTCTAGTAATCCAGAAGAATTGAACATTACTGAAAATTGGAGAATGAAAGTGTTAGCTCTATTGATAGGAAATATGAGTTTTCATTCCATACCTATACTTTTTTCCCATTATTCCCAAACAAGCACCCCGTTAATGTCATTATTAGATTAAGGTTAATACATTAGTTAAAATAATAGTTTCAATTATTTTCAAATAACCATAAATTTTATAAATAACTTTCTTTATCTTCACTTGCACTTAATCCAACAAAATCGTGCTCAAAATTCGTGTAAGTCCTTATATTTTTACCGCACACTCTCCACCTAAAAAATGAACATACCAAAATAGTATATTATCAAATAAAAATGAATTAAAAAAAATCAAATCCCACTTCTCTATACACAACAACATCAATCAATATCGATAAATCACTTCGTCCTTCATCACAATACTTATCAAGAAAAAGAATTTGTACAGCAAATTCAATAAATCATATTAAAGGCAACACTAATAACAAAACTAATAATATATAAAAATTTATATAATGGCCTATGCTTCCCAAAGTTGGCGGCAACTAATTTGCTATGGCCAACATATTTACATCCACCCAAATTTGGTTCGAATAGTACATCCGGACAAAGGATTGGTATCTGCCTTAATTTACTATCGAATAATAATCCTACCAATTTTATCTCATCACCATAACAAGATGGGTTCGGACTGAGGGTCTAGTCGTGAGATGAATTACCAGATAATCTAGCTCTTTACCTTTGTTTAAATTCCTCCCCTTCCTGTGAGACCCTATTGTGACAGAATAATGGAAGCTAACCTTGCCCGGCTTTCCATAAAGTGTTTAGTAAATTTATACGTGCTTTATTGCTGAATAGGGTGGCCTTTATATAGGCATAAATACATAGGATTTTAAGGAATGAAATCAGGAAAGAATCAACTTATTCCCTGCTGAATTTGGAATTCAAACACTAAACTTAACTGATTGAATTTTGTTGTTGATTTCTGCTAGCTGAATCTGTTCCTTCTATTTTTTGCTGACTAAATCTACCACTGTTGAATTTGTTGCTGACCTTGACTGCTCTTTCTCTTTGCATACTGTTTTCCTATAAATGCGTCTTGCACATCATTAATATTACTCCCCCTAGACAAAGAGCTTGTCCTCAAGCACGGAAGTGGGATAGGCTTGTAGGAAATCTGTTGTTTTTATAGGGTTGAAGCATAATTCGTGAATAAAAGATAAGAGAAAAATAAAGGTGTTGTCGTAGAACAACCATATTATTATTGATAGCAACAAGCTCATTATATAGAGCTGAAATGTAATATAAAATCTTAGATATTTACTAAAGATCACAATAATATCTCTAAACTTTTTAATAAAATCAAGCACTAAATATCATAATCAAATTTGCCTAAGATTTGATTAATTTGATCATTTATTTCGTAAGAATCTGCAATCTAATGGATTTTCTAACAAACTCCTCCTTGCCTTAGGAGTTGCAGAGCGTTAATGTCAAAATTCATCCTTTTGATGTGCTGCTTTTGCCTCTTCATTTTGTGATTTGTTTTTTTGTAATGTGGACATTGTGGATATGAATCATCATTGTTTCTGCTGTTGTTGTTGTTGATTTTGTTGAAATCTTGTTTTTGTCTCCTTTTGAAATTTTTTCTTTTCTTTGTGCATCTTGATTTGAGTCATTGTAGAATTTGTTGGCAATGTCCTGAACGTCGTAGTCTTCATCTACAGCTTCCCAGACATCCACAGCATCAAGATGAGCTTTCATTCGAACAGCCCAAACTTGATAGTTTTCACCATCAAAAATTGATGGTGCACCTTGAGACAGTTGTGATTCAATCTCCATTGTTTGAAGATGGTTGTAATTCTTGTTGTAATTCTGGGTTGTAAATCAGGTTTGTGTTTTTGTTTCACTCATCTCACAAGTCCCTCAAGACAAAGGGCTCTGATACCATGTTATTTTTATAGGGCTGAAGCATAATACGTGAATAAAAGAGAAGAGAAAAACAAAGGCGTTGTCGTAGAACAACCATATTATTATTGATAGCAACAAGCTCATTATATAGAGCTGAAATGTAATATAAAATCTTATATATTTGCTAAAGATCACAATAATATCTCTAAACTTATTAATAAAATCAAGCACTAAATATCATAATCAAATTTGTCTAAGATTTGATTAATTTGACCATTTATTTCGTAAGAATCTGCAATCTAAGAGATTTTCTAACAAAATCAAAAAGTGATTCCCACGAAGCCTCCTTTTGAGGCAAGCCTTGCTAATGAATCAATAACTCCCACAAGCCACGGTTGAGTCATGCCCTCAAGATGGGCTGCAGAATTGGGCTAAATTTGCCCTCCAGTAGTGGCAATAAAGAGGGTGGAGCCATTAGTTCCCCTCTATACTCCCTGAGTTGTGACATAAAAGATGTCATGGATCTTGCTAATAGAAGGCAAGTGGAGGTGATAAGCAACTCGGCCAACTTGCTGCACAAATATTTGAAAGGGATCAAAGACTTTAGGAGCTAATTTTTGTGACCCATGTCGCACTATAGAGAGCTAGCTACAAGTGTAACTTTAACCAAACCCATGTCCCAACTTCAAATAAGACTTCCTTGTGATTTGAATCATAGAATTGCTTCATTCTTGCTTGGGCTTGTAGAATTCGAGTCCTTACTTCAGCCAAGACCACATCATATTCCATTAAAGCTTAATCTACTGAATGCAACTTAGTATCACCTCGATCATAGGATAAGAGGCCTGGAGGGTCACGTCCATACACCACCCCAAAGGGTGTAATTTGTATTTTTTTAATGGAAAGAGGTATTGTAAACCCAAGTAATCTATTCCACCAAACGCCTTGGATGGTCCCCAACAAAGCACCTTAGATACATCTCAATTATTCTATTAACTACCTCCGTTTGTCCATCTGTTTGAGGATGATAGGCCAATAAATATGATAACTTCGTTCCACAAAGCCAAAACAATTCCCTCCAGAAAGTACTAGTGAAAAACTTTATCTCAATCGCTAACAACATATCCAAGTTGTCCATGAAATCGAAAAAATACTTTCAAAGAAAATATGAGCAATAGTAATATATGGGTGTGCCATAAGTGTGAAGTGAGTCATCTTAGAGAAAAGATCAACTACAACAATCCCTTAATGAAATCCAATGAGATAACCACCCAAATTTGTGAGAGAATGTCTAAGGGTTGCATTAAACATGTTGGATGAAGATTCTCCCATTTATTTTGTTGATAAATGCTGCAAGTGTTAACAAATTCTGCAATGTTCATCATCAGGCCATGCCAAAAGAAATATGTCTTCACTCGTTGTAATCTCTTTTGGTAGCCTTCATGGGTAAAATTATGGATATCCGAGGTAGCCATTAGGGCAGAGTGGAGCTGTAGAAAAACACGCCCTTTGTACAATATTAGGCCTTCCTAGATTGTCCAAACTGCCCCTACTGTTCCTTTTTTACTTAATGCCGCAACTACAGTAGCTCCTCAGATCCAAAAACTTATTCTAGGATAGCATCAAATAATTGGAGCTAAGGTTGAGAATTAACCCATAAGGTTGTCGAATGATCCTCTCTACAGGATAATGCATCTATTGCCTAGTTCAGAATGTTAGCCTTGTACTCCACTTTAAGATCAAAATTAGTTTACTTACCAATGTTGTTGAGGGGTAGTGGATAACCTCTGCTCTAGAAGGTATTTCAAGCTGAAATGGTAAGTTTTGACGATCAACGGATGGCACCATAAGTAAGATCACCAATGTTGAACGACCTTGACTAATCCGATCAATTCTTTTTCATAGGATGGGAGTTTAAAGTGACATTTTGCAATGTGGTGACTAAAAAAACAATTGGGTGGCCCTATTGTTGTAGAATTGCTCCAATTCCCTTCCTCAAAACATCATACTCTATCATAAATTCTTCCTCAAAATTCAGCAATTGTAGAAAGGTGGAGGCAGACAATGCCTTCTTCAATTATTTAAAGGCATGATTAGCGACTTCACTCTAATCAAAAGAGTTTTTCTTAAGTAAGCTTGAAAGGGGGCTGCCAATTCACCATAGTTCTTGATGAACTTCTAGTAGTGACCTGCAAGGCCTAGGAATTCGCAAAAGCTCATCACAAATTGTGATTGTGGCCATTCAGTCACTGCTTGCACTTTTTTAGGGATCCACGGACTCACTTATACCATAGACAATGTTACCTAAGTATGCCACTTGAGTCTCCCTAAAAGCACACTTGTTTTTCTTCACAAAAAGCTGGTGAGTATGTAATAAGTCTAACACGATGCACAAGTGATGTAAGTGTTAAACCAAGTTGAACTGTAGACCAATATATCATCAAAGAATATTAATACGAGCTTACACAAGTGTGGTTAGAAAATCTCATTCATTAGAGCCTGAAATGTTGAGGAGACATTAGTTAGGCCAAATGGCATGAGCAAAAACTCAAAATGGCCATAATGAGTTCTAAATTTCGTTTTCTCCACATCTGTAAGATCCATTCTAATTTGGTGATAACCTGAATTCAAATCTAACTAAGGAAAAATACTGAACCTTATGCAATTCATCTAATAACTCGTCAACTGCAAGGATGGAAACTTATCTTTTATTGTTTTAGTGTTTAACTCCTTATAGTTAATGCAAAAGTGTCAAGAGCCATCATGCTTCTTTACAAGAAACACAGGAGAGGAGAAAGGTGATCGGCTCAACCTAATGATAACTTGATGTAACGTTTCCTTGCATTGCCTCTCCATCTCATCCTTACCATAACAAGTCCTGACCTTACCATAACAAGTCCTGACCTTGGGACTATTGTTATTTTATGGTCATAACCCCATGGAGGAGGTAACTCTATGGCCCCGTTTGGTTGGTACGGATTATTGCCAAGAAAAGTAATATTTTTTTTAAATTTAAATTATTACGTTTGGTTCGTTTTTTTGAGTAGTTAGGATAGTAAAAACTTTCCTAATTTAGGGAAAGTAGTGGCACTTTTCTTGGAATTTAAATCCCAACATCCCCTTGGTATTTAGTGGCACTTTTCTTGGAATTTAAATCCCAACATCCCCTTGGTATTTAGATTCCTTTCCTCAGGAATTTAATCTAAAAATACACTAGACAATTTAACACTTCCTTCTCTCAACTTTGCAACTTTAAAATATATAAATTTTAAATAAATTTTGATTTAATAATTAAAAATATATACAATAAATATTAGTTTATAAATAATACTTTTTAAAAATAAAATTTTTTATTAATAAATATTATATAAAATATTAAAATAATTTTTTTGTAAATTTTATTTTATTTATAATTATTATTAGTAATAAAAATATTTATTATTATTTTAAAAATAGAAATTAAGATTTCACAATAATTATAAAAGTTGAAATAAATAAAATAACTATTAAAATACTTTGAAAAAAGGGGGGAAGGAGAGATAAGAGGAAGGGAGGGAAATTTTAAAATTTTTTGAAAATTTTGCAAAAAATCTCCCTATTTTTTAAATTTCTGATATCGGTCGGTATTTGAATTTTAAATATTTTTGCTTAAAAGTTTTAATCGACAATCTTCACGTTTATATTTTTTCTTATTTAACGATTTCAATTTTCATTATGTTTGTAAGGATATAATTGGAAACACATGTCAAAATTAAGTTACATTCTATAAAATATGTTACATACCAAACACTATAATAAGAATCTACCCAACTTTCATATTAGAATTCTTATATGTATCCAAACGATGCCTATAGGTTTTTTAAAAAGATCTACAAATTTTATTAGTACCCTCTCCAATTCAACCAAGTGTGTTGGAGTTCCTTGAATGTGGTGCACTTTTACTCTTTTCTCTAACTTGTGTCCTTACTACTTAACTCGATGTCCTCCAAGATCAAAACTCATGGTTAAAGAAGCAAAATCCCACATAATTAACCCTAGGGTTCGCAATCATTTAACCCCCAATACCATATTAAAGCCTTTTATAGGACTAACATAAAGATTAGTAAAGAAAAATACTTTATTAATCTTTAATAATATCTCCTTACATACTTCAGAGCTGGGCACCTTCTCACCATTTGCTACTAATACTTAGAGATCGTGCTTCTGAATTATAAGGATGTTGAGTCCCTTAGCAACTATAGCACTAGTAAAGTTGTGGGTGCTTCCTGAATCCATCAATACTCACATTGGCCTCCCTTCCACTAACACCTTCAACTGCATCATCTAAAAATTCATTATTCCTATGATGGCATTTAGTGATCATTTTAGATCCCTGACCTTTCATATTTCTTCCTCTTATTTGAATCATCCACCTCCAGCCAATAAAAGTCTCTTTCACTTGTGCTCCCTTGAAAAAAACTCATCACAATTGAAGTAAAGCTCCTTTGCTCTTCGTTTTTCCACCTCTGCGCTTGTCAATCTCTTAAAAAAAGGGTGGGTGTACTTCCAACATTTGAAGCCATTGCCTGAATACCCCCTAAAATCCCTTTTTCTTGACACTCATTGTAAAGCCCCCTGGTGTCGGTCTCCAAGTGAGCTGCCTAAAGACTGCAGTTTAACTACTTTTTTGCTTCTCATCAAAGGCATAAGTCCTGTTCATAATAGCTCCCATTTTCTCAACCTGCTTTAGAAGATTTCCTCTAGTTCATGGACACCTTACCAACTGAACCGGTTCTTCATCTAAATCATCATATTAATGATCCAGTGTTTTTCAGGCAATTTTGGACTTGGAGAACCAGTGAGAGTAGTTCATGGTGGTGGTGTGGAGATTTTAGGATTAACAGGAGGCGGAGTGAGAGTAGACAGTGAAGGAGAAAGTGACGGAAATCTTGAACTTGAAGAAGGAGAATGAAATCATACCTTCTTCATCAACTTACCCTTACTGGAGACTCTTCTCATAAGAGCGTGTTCATCTTCAATTGAAGATTTTTCTTCTTCTTTTCCTTCTTTTTTTTCTTCCGCTTCTCTTTCTTCTTCTTCTTCTTTTTCTTTTTCTGACAAACTAGGGTTAGAGTCGTTAGGAGTTTCTTCCTCAGAATCAAAAACATACCATTGCTTTATTGATTCATTGTGTCCAATAGATGAATCAGAGGCTAATTCTTTAGGTGATTGATAACGTGTGTCGAGTGCACTGTAAAATTTACCTGACTCTGCCCACAAAAATTTGTAGTTATGTTGAGTTGGGATCGAATCCACAGAGAATGTTCATTTAATTTTTGCAATGCAATTAAATGATGCAAGGACAATATAAAAAAGGGGTTTTTGGATTTTTAGCAATTTAAAAATAAAATAAAACTATCAAAAACAAATTAAATAAGCAATTGAAAATGATTAAAGTGTTAAGTATGAGTAAGGTCCAGCTCTAAGGTCAATCTCGGCCTAAACACGATCAAGCATATTCCATCATCCTAACATCTTTATGCTTCTCTTCTGAATATTGATATGAGGCTAATAGAACACTATACTAATTTTAGTTTTTCCTTAGATTATGTTTAATTAAGATACAATCATTAATTAAACCTAATTACCGAATAACCTAGGATACGATCTCTAGATTCAATTTGGCAGCAACATTAAGATGTGGAAAACGACCAATATAGGCAGTAACCTATTGGGTTATCTAACCTAAGTTATGTTATTCTTAACGATTCACAATTATTAGATGCTACTAATAAACATCAAATGTAACAATTATGGATTACATTCAACATTCTAGCAATAGATTCGAAATAGAACAACCAAAATAACGAATTAAAATCATCTATCCAAAACCCAACACAAACAACATAACAATCCAAAAAAAGATTACAACATTAAAAGAATGAAATAGCTTAACTGTAACTTGGCTTTGATATCCTCGTTGAACCGACGTTGGGAAGTTAGCCTTCCATCCCCATCTTCAAGCTCTCACCGTCTGTAATACTCTATTTCGCCACTGTCGATGTTGAAGAACAAAGAAAAACCAAAGAGAATGAGAGAAAACTGTTAGTTAGGTTATGTCCCCAATATCCTCCTCTCTATTTTTCCTTTTCGCTGTCATTTAACATTTCCCTTTATAGAATAAAACTAGGTTTAACCGAGTGACACTTGGCCAATTATGGGACACTCGACCCTTCTCATAGGTGTAAGAGCATCTCACGAGTGTGACTTAACATGTCACACCTGTGACTAACTTCTCACGGATGTGAGAAGCTTCTCACGACCTTGCAAAGCTTAGTATATGGTTGGCGATAGTATGGGAGCTAGCAATATTTCATGGATGGTTGGTGACAAAGAAGCATGGCATGGCATCACTATAAGAAGAATGGCAAGTGCATAGGAGCTATCAACGTGAAAGCATGGCAAATGCATTGAAGTTGTCAATTAGAGAGCATGACAGCTAGATGGAAGCAAGAGAAGATGCATGGAATGGCTGTCAAGAAGCATGTATGGACGTTGGTGTGAGAAGAACCATGAGAAACAACTATCACCTTGCATCATCTTCGGTTTATGGCAATCACCACCTTGCATGGCGTGAGAAATAACTCATGCGCATGCATCTTGTTGCACAACCATGACACACACACTCATAGTTGTGCAACTTTTCCAGCATGGCCATGAGATATTTTAATAATTCATTCTTTATTTCTTTTCATTTTATTGTCTTCTTCTTGCTCTGATCTTCTTCTTCTTTGTATTTCCAGCACCTGTCTCATCTTTCTTGGCATGTTAATTGTCTTCTCTTACTTTTAATCCTCTTCTTCTTCATGCTCCATGAATTAATAAAATATAGAAATTAAGAAGATGGCTTCAATGGACATACTTTCAGATCACTTTAGCTCCTTCACTTCCAAAATGTACCTAAGATCAAATATAAGCTAAAATGGGTATCCTAAGCATTTCTAAGGCCTTAATCACTAAGTGTAGTATATTAAATGAATCAATATTTAAACAAATATCAAGTTCCCCCCACACTTGATTTTTGACCGTCCTCGGGCAAATTATCAAAATCAAAATCACAAACTAAAACTTTTATTCATTTTCCATATTTTCTAAGAACATATAACCATAAGATTAGTGACTTTCAAAATTATAATCACAACAGTCTATAACTTTGCATATCATTTTATTTCTCCACCACTAAAATTCACATGTATAATCATGAATCAAAGGACTTTTTTAGGGTTGTAATGTGGGTAAGGGTAAGGTGGCATGTATTTAGGTAATTTAACATAAAATCCATTAAGCTAGTGAAGCAAAAGTAATAGTCAATAAGATATCAAGCATACAAGTTGACATTCATTCAAAACTGGGTATTATCAACCATGAAAAATGTAACAACTATGTTTTACAACTCAATTTAGCTCACATCATAAGCCACATGAACATAGCACAAAAAGTGCTCCATCTAAAACAACATTCGCCTCATATACAATATATTCAAACACTCAATCAATACAACTTAAGGAGGATAAACTATTAATTAACAACTTTCCATAATAATTGTATTTTCCTCCTTGATGCTTTTATTCAAACTCACATTTTTTTTCTTTTTCTTTTCTTTCTTTCTTTTTTTTTCAAATATAAATGTTATAGATGCTACACCAACATAGGATTCATAACATGGAATTTTAACAAATAGAACCATCCCATCTGTATGCATAACCCCACACTTAAGCTTTTGTACATTCACAGTCATCAAGAATTAACAAATGCTCCACTAGCTTTAATGCTTAGGTGGGGCATTTGGTTAGGTACATATAATGTGGTTTATACAAGAGAAAAGGCTAATAAAGCTTAAATGGGGCTAGCAAAGGAAAATTCATATAAATAGGTAGGCTATTTAACTATTGTAGCTCGTAATTAACAAAGAATGCCTAACCATTTTCATAAAAATGCATATGATAAAAATGTGGTCGCAAATAGAAAATCAACGAAATCCAAGGATGTATATGTCATGCAGGTCACACATAACGTACAAAAGATAGTGAGACTGACATAAATGTGTCAATCTACTATGACTAAAAACCTCACTAATTTTTGTCCACTACTAGTCACTACTCTTCTAAGAATAATGTAAATTAACGAATCACAAGAGCAAAAGTACAAGTTAAGGTTGTCATGGATTTTCTAGTCAATTCACACTCTAATTGTAACTATATAGTCTTAAAAGCAATAGAAAACAAGAAAAAAAATTATTTTGTTTGTTTAATTTTGAAAACCACCTAAGAAGTCATATGAGCAACAATTAAGCTCAAAAATATGTATAAAAACTAAGATCTTTACCCCCACACTTAAAACTTACATTGTTCCCAATGTAATATCAAATGAGAGAAATGGAGCATTTAACAAAAATAGCAATTGCATAAACGTAAAGAAATAGAAATTGGTTTCCCTTGGGTTGCCTCCCAAGCAACACCTTTGTTTATCGTTGTTGGCTCGACTCCCTGTTTCGTGCATCAAGTGAAACCATCCACATCCTCCAACATCAACACCTCTAAATCCTCCATTTGGAAACCTTCATAATATAGCTTTAGGCGATGACCATTCACTTTGTTGTCTTATCGATTTTTAGGCTCCTTATCTCTATTGCACCAAAAGGAAAGACATAAGTGATAAAAATAGACCAATTCAATGGGAACATAACTTATCTGAAAATAGTTTGAGTTTGAAGTGATATAGTAACACTTTCTGACCTACTGAAAAGCTTTTCCTTAAAATTATCCTATCGAGAAAAGCCTTTGTCTTCTCCTTATATATAGCTATGTTCTGGTAGGAGTCAAGCCTCATCTCCTCTAACTCTTAAAACTACAACTTCCTATGCACACCTGCATCATCCAAATTCATATTGCATCTTCTGATAACCCAATATGTCTTGTGTTGTAATTCCATTAGAAAATGACATGGCTTCCCAAACACCAATCTATATGGAGGCATCCCAATTGATGTTTTTGTAAGACAACCTGTAGGCCCATAGTGCATATTTTAATATTACGCTCCAATCATTCCTATTGGGCTGCACAATTTTCTCTAAGATCAACTTGATTTCTCGATTTGAGACTTCAGCTTGCCTATTGGTTTGGGGATGATAAACAGTGGAAACCTTATGCATGATATGATATTTTTTAAACATTGCTCCATAACCCTATTGCAAAAGTGGGTTCCTTTGTCGCTAACGATTGCTTTCGATATCCCGAACTTAGAAAGAATGTTAGCCTTAACAAAATATGCAATAACTTTCACGTCATTAGTTCTGGTAGCTTTGGCTTTAACCCATTTAGAAACATAATCGACTACAAGCAACATATAAGTAAAGTCAAAAGACTTAGGGAAAGGTCTTATAAAGTCAATTCCCCAAACGTCAAAAATTTCATAGAAAAGCAAAGGAGTTTATGGCAATTGATCCTTATGGGATCGATTACCTGACTGTTGGCATCTATCACAAGATTTGCAGAAGGTATATGCATCTTTGAACAATGTTGGCTAGTAGAAGCCACTCTCCAAAAATTTACGAGTCGTTCTTTTCACTCCGAAATATCCCCTGAATGCATACAAATGGCAAAAGGCTAAGATTGAGGATGTTTCATTTTCCAGTACACACCTCTTAATAACTTGATATATGCAATGTCTCCAAAGATATGGGTTATCCCACACGTAATACTTTGCTTTACTACGTAGCGCTTCCCTCTGAGTCATTGACAAACCAAAAGATAATTCGTTAGTAACTAAAAAATTAACAATGTCTGTATACCATAGTGATATCACATCGGTAAAAAACAATTATTCATTTGGAAAGGTTTCTCACAGAGGGATGGTTAAAAGCACCAATTTTACCAATTCCTGTAACCTTTGCCTTGCTTTTGTCAACAAAGACAACATTACGTCCATCTTTGCTTTCAATATAGCTGAAATGTTATATTTCACTTGTTATATGTCTTAAACAACCACTACCAACTATCTATTGATTTTATCTTGTAACTATTATGAAGTATATCTGCATGATATATTATCGTAATTTAGGTACCCAAACTTTTTTGGGTCCTTTCAAGCTAGTAGTCTGACCTTTCGATCTCCAAATATACATTTTGGATAATTTCTTCATTCCACGAATGTTACAAAAATAACTAATATGTCCATGTCTACCATAATAGAAGCACCAAATAGATGAATGAAAGTTACTATCATTTTTCTAATGCATCAAATTCCTGTTATTTGGATCATACTACTGTTATTTTTAACGAAGAAATTCTTATACAACTTGATATTGCTATTTTCATTATATCCTATTCCTACTTTATCAAAGATGCCTTTACCGTTACCAAACAATGCATCAAGATTATTCTTTCCATCAACAAAATTTGCTAAATCCTTTTCTAAAAATAAGATTTTTCCAACCAACTTTTCTTTTGTATTTTTTAAGTAATCACAAGCAAGTTCTAAATCAACAACCTTCCCTTCTAATTGTTTAACTTTTTCAAAATCACTATCATCTTTCTCAAGCAAAGAATTTTCTAACTAAGTTACTTTTTATTCCAAAAATTCTTTTTTCTATACTTCTTGCTTTTAGTCATTTTCAAGATACATATTTTTGGACAACAGGTTCCTACTCACTAACTCCAATGATTTAATCTTATTATTCAAAGATGCATCATTATTTTTAGACTTCTCAACTTTTTTGAAATATTGCACAGTTAATTTTTTATACTGATCATATAGTTAATGGCATGCATCTCATAATTCATCAAAATCAATATCAGAGTCAGAACAATATACCTCATCTTCACCTGAATCAGCCATAAGGCAAACATTGCTTACTTCTTCAAATTCTTCTTCATAAAAGTTTTCAAAATCTTCATCAAACCAAGCTGCAGTCGTAGTTTGCTTTTTGGGTTTTATGTTCTTTGTTTTCTTCCTTTTGAATAAGGGAACATTTTGGTTGGGTCTATCCAGACTTCTTGCAATGATAGCATATGATTTGATTATTTTGTATATTACTACTGCTACTACCTTTAGACAGGAACCTGTTATTTCCAGTATTCTCATTTCCTTCTCTTTTCTTTATTAACTTCTTTTTGTAGAAACATGCATACTTTCTTACCATAAAATTTAATTCATCATCTCCATCTATTTGCAACTTGGTACTTTCATCACCATTTGATGGAATTGATTCATCAGCTGCTTTTAGAGTCATTCATCTTCTGTAGGAGGATCCTTCATATCATTTAAACTCTATCTCATAATCATCAAATTTCCTATTAGCCAATTGAGTGAGATAATATTTAGATCCTTTGCAATTTTTAGAGCAGTCACTTTGGGTCTCCATTCCTTTGGTAGTGACCTTAGGATTTTTGTTATGAGGTCATCATTTGGATATATCTTTCCCAAGTACTTCAAAGCTATGATGATGTTGCTAAATTGTCCAAATAATTCATCTATGGTCTCTCCTATTTCATGCAAATAGTTTCGTATTGATGTATTAAAAGACTTATCCTATGTTTCTTTACCTCACTTGTTCCTTCAAAGGTAACCTAAAGTTTGTCCCACATTTCCTTTGTTGTAGAACAATAGGAAATCTTTTCGTACTCTTCTAAAGAGAGTGCATAAATCAGATGATGTCTTGCTTTAGCATTCAATTATGCATTTCTTCTATCAGCATCAATTCATAATTCTACGTTATCAGTAGCAGGAACTGTATCTCCCATTTCGATAGGTTGCTAGACTTCAATATCCACATAATGAAGATAAATTGTCATTCTTTCCTTCCAATATGAATAGTTGTTTCTATTAAAATAAGGAGACTTTGTAACAAACTGTCTTTCAAGACTTCTTATATTGTTTGTCATGATCTAACACATATTGTAAGATACAATAAATGTGAAATCAAGGCTCTGATACCAAATGATAAAACAAACACACGAAAGAAGGGGGAATAGTGTATGACTTGAAAATTTTTGCAAGTAAATGATGGGAGCCTGTTAAAATGATAGGAACCTGTTAAGGTTTAAAAGCAAAAGGAGCCTACTAAAATGAAAGGAGCCTTTCAAGTTTTAAAACAAAAGGAGCCTGATGAAAATGAACACAATAGTAACTAAAATGTAGATGTTTAAAAGTTAAGGGAAGAGAAAGAATGACACAGCCAATTTATACTGGTTTGGCTTATAACAAAGCCTACATTTAGTCCCTAGGTGTCTAACTTGAGTATTTCATTAATAAATCTCCAAGAAATGATTTGGCGAGCCTCTCCAAGCTCACAAGTACATATTTTTCAAGGTTCTTCAACCTTCCATACTGGTAGTATTTAGCTAACCTCTTCAAGCTCTCAAGAAATGAAAATAGAATTTGTTCAATGTGAGCTTCAAAGAATAACAATCTCTCTTAATAAATTATTTTTCCTTTCTAAGGCACAGAGGATTTGATATTGATATCACTTTAGGGAGTATTGATGCTTGATATATTTCAAGAAATCTTGCATACTTTATAAATGTAGTAGCTCTTCTTTAAATAGGCGTTCTCTTCAATTAATCATTGCTTAATTATATCATTAACTAACTAAATCTGCCTTGAATCCCTTTAAAAAATATCTTCGATGTCATCTTTAGTAGTATCTTCAAAAACTCAGATGTTTGAATAAATATTTGAATTTATCTCAGAGCTGATTATTGAACATAGTAAATAGCAAGATCCTTTGTTCATACAGAAGTAATAGGAGCTTATCATTTCCAAAATTTGTGAGACTGTATCTAAATAATCAAATAAGTTTGTTAAAACAATTCCTGTAAAATAGGAAACACTTATACTTTTATTTTAAACAGATAACTAAAATATATAATCCCTTTTAACAATGTTATCTTTTTTAGTCAAGCAAAATAAATTTGAATTGTTATCTTCAAAATCATCAATTTAAAAAGCCTTAAGCTAATGTTATGGAGACGTTTATATCCTCTATACCTTCGTATATTATAGGCTAAAGGTTGAAAATTCTCTTTTGAAAAGAAGGTATATGCATCTTTAAACAACGTTGTCCAGTAGAAACCACTCTCCAAAACTTTACGAGTCATTCTTTTAACTTTGAAATGTCCCCCATCTGCATACATATGACAAAAGGCTAAGACTGAGGATCTTTCATTTTTCAATGCACACCTCCTAATAATTTGATATATGCAATGTCTTCAAAGATACAGGTCATCCCACACGTAATACTTCGCTTCACTCCTTAGCTCTTCCCTTTGAGTCTTTAACAAACAAACAAATAATTCGTTAGTAACTAAAAAATTAACAATGTTTGTATATCATGGTGATGTTGCATCGGCAAAAAATAATTGTTCATTCGGATAGGTTTCTCACAGAGGGATGGTTAGAAGCAACAATTTTACCAATTCCTGTAACCTTTGCCTTGTTTTTGTCAGTAAAGACAACATTACCTCCATCTTTGCTTTCAATATAGCTGAAATGTGATATTTCACTTACCATGTGTCTTGAATAGCCACTACCAACTATATATTGATTTTCTCTTGTAACTATTCTGAAGCATATCTACATAATATATTATCGTAATTTAGGTACCCAAACTTTTATGGGTCCTTTCAAGTTAGTAGTCTGACATTTTGATCTCCAAACATACATTTCAGATAATTTCTTCATTCCACCAATATTACAAGAATAATTAATATGTCTATGTCTACCATAATAGAAGCACTAAACAAATGAATAAAGGTTACTATCATTTTCTCATGCATCAAGTTCCCGTTACTTTGATCATACCTACTGTTATTTTTAATGAAGAAATTCTTATACAACTTAATATTGTTATTTTCATTATATCCTACTCCTACTCCTACCCTATCAAAGACGCCTTTATCGTTACCAAGCAATGCATCAAGATTATTCTTTCCATCAACAAAATTTGCTAAATCCTTTTCTAAAATTAAGATTTTTCCAACCAACTTTTCTTTTGCATTTTTTAAGTTATCACAAGCAAGTTCTAAATTAGCAACCTTCCCTTCTAATTGCCTAATTCTTTCAGAATCTCTATCATCTTTCTCAAGTGAAGAATTTTCTAACTTTACTTTTTCTTCTAAAAATTCTTTTTGTAACCTTTTTGCTTAGACTCATTTTCAAGATACATATTTTTGGACAACAGGTTCTTATTCACTAACTCAAATGATTTAATCTTATTCTTCAAAGATGTATCATTATTTTTAGACTTCTCAACTTTTTTGAAATATTGCATAGTTAAATTTTTATACTGATCATATAGTTCATGATATGCATCTCATAATTCATCAAAATCAATGTCAAAATAAGAACAATATACCTCATCTTCACCTGAATCAGCCATAAGGCAAACATTGCTTATTTCTTCAAATTCTTCTTCATCAAAGTTTTGAAAATCCTCATCAGACCAAGATGTAGTCATAGTTTGCTTTCTAGGTTTTATGTTCTCTATTTTCTTCCTTTTGAATAGGGGGACATTCTGGATTGGTGTGTCCAAGCTTCTTGCAATGATAGCATGTGATTTGATTAGTTTGAGTATTACTACTGTTGCTGCCTTTAAACAGGAACCTGTTGTTTTCAGATTTCTTATTTCCTTCCCTTTCTTTGTTAGCTTCTTTTTGTAGCTTTTTTTTATAATTGTGCATACTTTCTTACCATAAAATTTAATTCATCGTCTCCATCTATTTGTAACTCGGAGTTGCTTCCAACACCATTTGATGAAATTGATTCATTAGTTGCTTTTAGAGTCATTCCTCTTTTGTAGGAGGACCCTTCATCTCATTTAAGCTCTATCTCATGAATCATCAAATTTCCTCTTAGCCAATTGAGTGAGATAATATCTAGATCCTGTGTAGTTTTTAAAGCAGTCACTTTGGGTCTCCATTCCTTTGGTAGTGAGCATAGTATTTTTTTTATGAGCTCTTCATTAGGATATATCTTTCCCAAGTTCTTCAAAGCTATGATGATGTTGCTAAATCATCCAAAGAATTCATCTATGGTCTCTCCCTGTTTCATACAAATAGTTTCGTATTGATGTATTAAAAGACTTATCCTATTTTTCTTTACCTCACTTGTTCCGTCAAAGGTAACCTGAAGTTTGTCCCACACTTCCTTTGCTGTAGAACAACAGGAAATCTTTTCATACTCTCCTAGAGAGAGTGCACAAATCAGATGATGTCTTACTTTAGCATTCAGTTGTGCATTTCTTCTATTAACACCAGTTCATAGTTCTATGTTATCAGTAGCAAGAACCGTATCTCCCATTTTGATAGCTTACCAAACTTCAATCTCTACAGATTGAAGATAAATATGAATAGTTGTTTTATTAAAATAAGAAGACTTTGTAACAGACTGTCCTACAAAACTTCTTATGTTGTTTGTCATGATCTATCACATGTTGTAAGACACAATAAATGTGAAACCAAGGCTCTGATACCGAATGATAAAGCAAACACAGACAAGAAAGGTTGAATTGTGTATGACTTGAAAATTTTTACAAGTAAACAATAGGAGCCTATTAAAATGGTAGGAACCTACTAAGGTTTAAAAGCAGAAGGAGCCTACTAAAATGAAAGGAACCTTTCAATTTTTAAAACAAAAAGAGCCTCATGAAAATGAACACAACAGTAACTCAAATGCAGAAGTTTAAAACTTAAGGAAAGGGAAAGAACAACACAGCCAATTTATATTGGTTTGGCTTATACGAAGCCTGCATCTAGTCTCCAGGTGTCAATATGAATAGTTGTTTTATTAAAATAAGAAGACTTTGTAACAGACTGTCCTACAAAACTTCTTATGTTGTTTGTCATGATCTATCACATGTTGTAAGACACAATAAATGTGAAACCAAGGCTCTGATACCGAATGATAAAGCAAACACAGACAAGAAAGGTTGAATTGTGTATGACTTGAAAATTTTTACAAGTAAACAATAGGAGCCTATTAAAATGGTAGGAACCTACTAAGGTTTAAAAGCAGAAGGAGCCTACTAAAATGAAAGGAACCTTTCAATTTTTAAAACAAAAAGAGCCTCATGAAAATGAACACAACAGTAACTCAAATGCAGAAGTTTAAAACTTAAGGAAAGGGAAAGAACAACACAGCCAATTTATATTGGTTTGGCTTATACGAAGCCTGCATCTAGTCTCCAGGTGTCTAACTTGATTATTTCACTAATAAATCTCCAAGTAATGATTTGACGAGCCTCTCCTAGATCACAAGTACATATTTTTCAAGGTTTTTCAATCTTCCACACTAGTAGTATTTAGCTAACCTCTACAAGCTCTAAGAAATGAAAATAGAATCGCTCAATGTGAGCTTCAAAGAATAACAGTCTCTCTCAATAAATAATTTTTCCTTTCTAAGGCACAGAGGATTTGATATCGATATCACATTAGAGAGTTTTGATGCTACTGATATATTTCAAGAAATCTTGCGTAGTTTATGAATGCAGTAGGTCTTTTTTAAATAGGTGTTCTCTTCAACTAATCGTTGCTTAATTATATCATTAACTAACTAAATATGCCTTGAATCCCTCTAAAAATATCTTTGATATCATCTTTGGTAACATCTTCAAAAACTCAGACTTTTGAATAAATATTTGAATTTATCTCAGAGCCGATTGTTGAACATAGTAAATAGCAAGATCCTTCGTTCATATAGAAGTGATAGGAGCTTATCATTTCTAGAATTTGTGAGACCATATCTAAATAATCAAATAAGTTTGTTAAAACAATTCCTGCAAAATAGGAAACGCTTATACTTTTATTTTAAACAGATAACTAAAATATATAATCCCTTTTAACAATGTTATCTTTTGAGTAAAGCTAAATATATTTAAATTGTTATCATCAAAATCATTAATTTAAAAAGCCTTGAGCTAACATTATGGAGACAATTATATCCTCTGTACCTTCGTATATTGGAGGCTAAAGGTTGAAAAATCTCTTTTGAAAAGGAAAAAATTCAAGTAAACTTGTCATTGATAAATAAGTTTAAGATAGAATATTCAAATTTTCATTGAAAAGAAGAAAGTGTTTTAACAAGAGACATATTCAATTTCTATTAAAATCCAATTTAGACGGCCCTTCATTATCAATAATTACTCTCTAAATAATTAAAAGTAATTATCCTATAATATAATTCATAGCAATATAAGCCTAGACTAATTAATTGTTATGGTCCATTTTACAGTTCAAATTTTAATTTGAGGTCCATTTTACAGTCCAAAATTTTAATTTGAAGGTCAATTTTATAAAGTACCCTAAACTTTTGGTGTTGATTTAGTTTTTTTAACAATCTTTTATACTTAAATCTCAAATATTTTTTGCATAAAGGATGTGTGTTCAGAACATCGTCGCAAAACGATTTACAAATACCCAGGGTAGGAAAACAAATTGTGAACATGAATCGAAGGCTACAACTAGGAGAACCTTTACATGAGATCTACATATCAACATAATTTTAACTGATTCACTGAATCCACAAATCCTCAACATTGAGCTCAGATCTCCAGATTATTAAACCTTTCAATTTGTAAGAAGTATTGTAGTCATCTTTGCCATAATGTCTCTGCCAAAATGACTTCTCTCATCCAAGACTCAATTTTTGTGCTAAATTCAGTTGGTTCTTTTTAAAAATTCTATTATTGCCTTCAGTCCTAGAGTTATAAAAGCAACAACTGAGTAAAAGTTAGGACACATGTATAGTTATTTTTCTAGGTCGGGGAAAGTTATTTTTCCAGGTCCGGGGAAATTTAACTAGACGCTCAGTTGATACTTGATGGTATCATTCCATAAGATCGGCTGTCAAACAATGTTAAAGAAATGGATGAAGACAAGATGGATTGGGACCAGAAGCAGTTAAAGAAGAGATGGTTGTGATTTTCATGAGAAGCATTGTATAGAACACAGGAGAGATTGCAAATTAAGAAAATGAACTTTGTCCAAGGTCCTTAAACTTCCCTTGATATATAGCCACCAAACTGTGAGATTGGCTTTTGACATATGGTACTTAAACCATACGATTTTAGAGCAACAGGCAGTCTAAGAATTTCTAGTGAAGAGATATTCAAATTTTAATTTGAAGAACTTGGAAACAAGAAACAATCATTTTCTCTGGAGCTTTTGGAATTGTAACTAAGACATATTTCTCCTATAAAAGAGATAAGGAATTTGGTCACCTCCATTCATTGTCAAAAATCATGGCTTCCACTCTAACATTAGATAATAGTCCTTCAAATGTGGCTCTCGGAGAATTAGTTCTTTTTAAGTAGCTTAAATTGTGCCAAACATCCAATGCAAAGAAGTAGATTTTCCATTTCTAATTCTAAAAAGAATGCAAACCCTGAAATGATTCCTAATAGAAAGTCATGTTATCTGTAAATAGTTTATGAATAGAAGAAAATTGTTAGAAAAACACTGTATCTCTCAACTAGCAAAGTGGGATATTAAATAGCCTTACAAATGGAATTAAATAAAGGAAAATCAACAAATAAATATTAGTAACCTGAGAAGACCTATTCGAATAGGAAAGAATCCCTTGAAGACAGAGATTTTATTAATAACTCCTAAAAAAAAGGATAAAACAAATCCTAATAATTTCTTCCTTAAACTGAACGTATCATAATTTAGTTTACGAAGCTAACAAACACCCAATAATCCTTGTAGCTTCAAGAAAACATCAAGCTTGAGTGGTTTAGTCATCATATCAGTTAACTAGTCTTATGTGCTGCAGTGTATTAACTCCACCGTACCAGCCTTTGTGAGACCACAAAGAAAATGGAACTATACGTCTATGTGTTTACTACAACCATGCATTACTGGATTTTTCGATAGTTTGATTGCAGAACTACTTGTTAGCTCAAGGTTTACGTTTAACAATTTTGATGATAACTTTATAATACTTCAAAATTCAAATTAGATTCATTTCCTTGTATAAGTAATGATATAATGTTTAAAAGGAAATAAAATTATAGGATAATTGCATCCTTGGATAATTGCATCCTTTGTTGTAGGAACCCTCTTTATAAACTTACCTAATTAGAAATGGTTCCATGACATCCGGAAGGATCTTACTAATTTGAATAATTAGCTCTAAAAGCCTTGATAGAACGCTTATCTTAATATCTAAATATCAAAAATTTCAGCAGAGATGACACCGAAGATTAAATAACAACTAGTTGAAGATAATGTCTATTTAAAGAAGAAGCCATAGCAGTTGCAACTTGCAAATAAAAGACACAGAGTTGCAAAATACCTTAGCAACATCAATATCTATATCAAAATCCGTGTGTCTTAGAAAGTAAAATCACTCTATTGGGAGAGACAGTTAAACCCTTTATACATCTCTACTGATAATGATCCTTTGTGAAGTTAGATTATAAAGCTTGTAGGCTTTGATTCCTCACTGACTCCTAATAAGGATATTCAAATTTATAACTTTTCAATATCTATAATTTGTTTCTTAAAACTTATTTAGCTTTAAAATTTTAAATGTAAATATTAATTCTTACATAATCTTATTTTAAAATCTAATTTTGAGTGTTATTGTAAAAAGTTTTATTTTAACGCAATTATATAAATTCCCTTATTTTTCCATAAGTCTACTCATCTTCATAATATTTTATCAATTAAAAAAGAAGGTTTTTCTTTGCTATTTTCATTATAGTTTGTTCTCCCTTTTCTTTTCTTTGAAACAAGAGAATTGCTTGATTTACTTTCAAAATTTATGTACGTAACTAAAATTTTATGTTTCTTATCATGATATTAATTATTTTTCTTTTCTATTTCTTTTCCCCTCTTAAGATCATTTTTTTATTTGTAGAATATTCACAAGATATTACTAATTTGTACTTCTTTATTTTACTATTTTATTATATTTTTAACAATTTATAAGACTTTATTCTTTTTTTAAAGAATACTTCTCAAAACTTTGTATCAAAACTTTGTTCCAAACTTTTTTTTAAAACAAGATTTTATTATTTAACTCTTTTTAAAAAATAAGACATTTAAAGACTTAAATTTCTTCTAAAATAAGATACTTTAAAGCCTAAATAATTTAAGCAAAAAAGATCTTCAAATATTTAATTTTTTAAAATAATACCTACTTAATGCCATTAATTTATTCACAAATAGATTTTTTTTTTAATACAATGGAGCTAAAACACAATTAATCTAAGTCACGCAAAACTCGGCGGTACTCAATGTCCTGCCTGTCTTGTCGGATGAGATCCTGGACAGTCAAAGGAGGCTCTCGAAGTATATGGATTCCTAGACATTTCCTGTCGGCCATAGCTGCCAGTTGATCCGTGCATTGGTTTCCCTCCCAATGTATATGTTGGACGCGCATCTCCCAATCACGCTGGAGTAATCCTTGTATACCTGCTAACAGAACATGATTATTATCAGTCTCGGAAATGGGAGATGACAACAAGTTAATGACTTCTAGGGCATCCATTTTTAAGATGACCCGACGGTAACTATATGTCCAGGAGAGGGTGAGGCCCGAGTGGACGCCTCATAGCTCGGCCAAAATGGATGATCCGCTACCAATGTGTTGAAAAAAGCCTCCACACCATTTCCCCCGACTATCGCGAATAATACCCTCAACGGTAGCTATGTCCGGGCCCAAGTAAAAGAGTCGTCCGTATTGAGTTTGACCCAGGATTCTAGTGGTAAAGTCCATCCTACTCGGCGACCCAACGGGAGGCCCCAATTTGGAACAACACCACATTCCACTTCTCTCGCTCGCTCAATCTACTCAATGTAAGCCATAACAGCTTTCGTACCATCTACCGGCCAAACAAAATCCTCTTCGAAAAGATTTTTGTTCACAAATAGATTTTTAGATAAGATGGACTATGTGAGTTCTAATTAAAATTATAGTTGATTTCAGGAAAAGAGTAGAAATAGAGGTTTCATCTTCTTCTAATAGAAGAGCCCAGTCGATCAGTCCTTATACAGAGGGTGATACAAGGAAGACCTATAAAAGCAAAAAGACAAAGGACAAGAATAAACTAAAGAAGACGAAGAATCCAGATAAAATGTCTCAAAAGGGTTAAATACAAAAGTATTAAAACACATTGGTTGGTTACTATTACATACCCACCACTAGACATCCTCACAAGTTCTTACATACACTATATATTTCCTCTGTCTCATGAACATGAACATAAATAAATTGATAATGCTTTGTTCATATGATATGTACAAGTAACTGAAATAAATAATAGAACTTCAAATTTTATAAAAGAAAGTTCATCTAAAGAATTCTAAATTAATATTGCAAGCATAATATCTTGATAATTATATGCCAAAATGACGAAAAAAAAGAGCAAATATTATGATCTAACTTAAATTTTAATATAAACATTAAATAATAAAATATATTTTGACCTTAAAATATATTTTTAAAATATTATTTTGAATTCAAAGTCTTGAAATATTAGGTTTCATATATATTGGTATTAAAAAATTGAAGTAATTTTAATGGGCAGTAAATCGCAAAGTTCTTTTAATTGATGTAGTAACAAGTTACCGCTAAGACTTGAAAGAGATTCGTTTTTCATATTAATTTCATGAATTATAAATATATGAGGGTTGAAAAAAAAAAACTACTTTGTACACATTGACATATGCCTTCAGTTTTTAAATTAACACAATTCAAACTAAATAATCAATATCTATATACATCTTCGTGAATGGCATAATGATATGACATACAAGTAGTTAATATAATTATGCTTTCAAAATGACTGTAATTTGTATAAAAGAATGCTCAAAGTTTAATTGATTTAAAATTAAAAAATCCAATTGAATTTTTACAAAATCAGATTTTGTATATAAAATACATAAAATTTTGAAAGGATAAGACTTTCTGTTTAAAAATATAAAAATTATCTTCATATTAGTCTAATTAATAGTCACATTGTAAATATTAAAAAAAGGGAAAGAGATTTACCAATCTCGTCTTGCAATGTCAATCATTTGTTCTTCTCTCGTTACAAATTCATCTCAAAATTGGTAAGAATCACAATTACTTTATCCAAATTGATATCATGAGTTTCTTCGATAGCTACAATTTTTGGTATAAATTTCAGAGGCAATAATTTCAATGTCTTCTTAACAAGTTTCAGATTCAAATATTTCTTTCTAAGTTGATGTGTTTGGTTTACTATGTCACGCAGTCTCTCATAGAAATTTCCAATAGTTTCACTTTCATCCATTCTCAACTCTTCAAATCTCGCAGCCAACATTTGAAATTTTGACACTATCACAAATTTTGATCCCTCATATATAGCTTGTAAAGTGTCCTATGTTTCTTGTGTCGATTCACAAGCTGATATCATAGCAAAGTGACCTTCATCAACTGCACTGAAAATGACGTGCAGGGCTCGAAAATTTCGAAGTACTCTCTTCTTCAACCCTTGTCCACTCATATGCATCTTTAAGCACTGCTTCTCCCTTTTTATCGGTCATCACTGGATGTATCCATCTATTTAAAACCACGTTCCATATTTTTGTTCCTTGTACCTAAATGAATCACGTAAGATAATTTGAATCTCCTAACAACTGTGGCCTGATGATTGATGCCCCTTCTCTTATAACCATAATTGCGAAACACGGATCTACACCAACTTGAAGTACCAAGTTCTAATTCGGTGACCCGCTCTAATACCAATTGTAAATCTCAAAGGATATAGTTTCAAAAAATTCTAATTATGTTACAGTTGCTTGTAATTGTATCTGTCGATTACTTGATATAAATCGATTGTATCAGCAACTGTTAATTTTTCAGCACAAACAAAAAAAGAAAAATAAATACGAAATTAAACAAATCAACAGTAGAGATTTCTAGCGTAGTTCGACATACCTTGTCTACATCTACGAGGGCCCTCACCCAGCTTAATCACTTTCACCAAAGTACAACGATAGTTTTACTCAAGACATTATTGAGCCGACACACCCTACCCTTAACAATTTCCCTCGTCCTCACAACTCGTGAAAATATTTCACTCCCAATAACATGACCACCTAATGCTAAACTCAACAAAGGATTTTCACAACACTGTTTAATAATAAAGATGATAATTGAATAACTCAAGTGATTAAATCAATAAACACATAAATAAAGAAAAACACTTGAGATAAAAACACTTCCCTAAATATGTAGCTCCATCTACCGAAAGTATGAGAAGAATCACAATCAGTCCATGTACACTGCAGCATCAATAAACATCAATCGAATAAACTTTTTATCACCGAAATGTCACCAAAAATACAACTGCAACACCATGCCTATCCTGGACATTTTTCACACCAAAACAATATCTAGACAGCTACCAAACTAAAACACCATCGATAATGAACAACAACGTAAAAAATCAGAAAAGAAATCAACTGTCGAAATTACCCAAGACATCCATCAATTGTTGTCCAAGGATGGAAGAATACCCAGCTGCAGAAAATCATGCAATCAACCAAAAACATAGCCCCGAATTGTTGTTCAAAAATTGGAAAAACACAACTGCCAGATCACACACACTATCAATGATAAACTCTTTAACAAAGTCATGAAAATCTTGACAAAAAATTGCACAATCAAATTAGGAAACAATCCCCACCGAATCAGCCGTAAAAATAATCAAGATTGATCCAAAAATCCCAACTTCCAAGTTATACAACACCTATCGTTGATTCACAAAAAAACATCAACACTTCAACCCACATATCACGTAAATTCACAGCTACAATCCAGCTGCAATGAATAAACCAAATCTCCAAAAATATGCAACCTTAGATAGCCATTATCTCCAAAATAGACTATCCATTGAATCTCATCTTGATTAGGATTTTAAACATAATCAACCTTATCTTAAAAGAGTCCCACTTAAGTTTAATTTCAAATAATGTCCAAAATTAAATAAAAAGATATCATAACTTATATCTTAACAATCTTCCCCTTTTTAGTATTATTTGTCACATATCAAAACTTCCCTTCAAGAAGATAATTGGACATATAACATCAAATCCACATAACATATAGGAACTCCCCCTTAATCGAACATCAAGTTTCAAATAACTTCCAAATAACATTCAAGTTCACATAAAATCAAGTTCGTCAAGTTCAAGAAACATCTAAAGAAAAAATAATCTCATATGAACAATTATCCAATCATCCTAATTTCTCTCCCTTAGAACAAAAAGATGTCAAAAAGTAAGACTAATAGTCACGAAGATACCTTAAAATCTCCCCCTGAATGGAACAATCACCAAAAACAATTTGATATCTCCCCTTGGGACAAAACAATGTCAAAACAAAAAATGTCTTCAATGCGATCAATCTCAGCAAATAAAGAGACATAAGAATTAGTAGTAGGTGCAGCGGAAGAATCGTAAGCACACCAAGATGACAGTTTACCACTAGTCAAAATAATATCTAACATATCATTACTTACATCAAAGTCATCCGCAAACGACTGATTAAATTTAGAAACCCTAAAAATGCATTCAACTAATCATAATCAAATTTAATCAATCTTCTCCTCACGTAAATCATATAAATGCAAATTGCCCAAATTCATACATCACGCGATATAGAGAGAAATCAAGATAAACTTGAAAAACCCAAATCATAGAAATTCTTAATCTTCCTACAAGCCTCCAATCAAGCATCAACATATTCTTGACATAACTCCGTAAGTCAAAATCCAAAAATAAA
The DNA here is from genome assembly GCA_025531925.1 of Erythroxylum plowmanianum. Classification (NCBI taxonomy): domain Eukaryota; kingdom Viridiplantae; phylum Streptophyta; class Magnoliopsida; order Malpighiales; family Erythroxylaceae; genus Erythroxylum; species Erythroxylum plowmanianum. Next base: position 27,172,305 of record JANVCQ010000001.1, read on the forward strand.
ATTCTCAAATCATCAAATAGAGCCTCATTCTCACATCAAATATACTATTCAACAAGTAAAGAAAAGTCAAACACACATCAATCAATTGAACATTAAAAAACCCATAAATAAAAACTAAAAAGTCTAAATGTTAACTCCTTCAAACCTCCTTTTTTTTAAACAACATCAAAATATACTTCAAAAATGTAAAGCACCCAGTCCCTGTGTCCCTCGAAAAAATTCAAACTTTGCCTTATTCCTCATCATATCATCTCTGTCATCAGATGTTTGATTGATTTCTGCCTCAAAAGCTACTAACAGATCCTCTGCCTGACCAGTTTCTTTAACAATAATAACAACTAACTATGAATCTAGATAATTTCTTGTTTTTCTTTCACTACATTTTTGTTCTCGTAATTGACCCTTTCTAACTCAAGTATATTTTGGTAATATAGGCTGCTATTTAAAATTTAATGAAGAATGTCTAGATTTTTTGTTTTGACCCCATTGAAATATCATTTGTAGCAGCTTGTAACAATTTGGACTTATGTACCCGATTATCCCCCAAAAGTGACATGTAGGTATGAATTTTCATTTCGTCCTCGAAGTTTCTCCTTAGACAGATCTAGTTGCACAATTTTTCTCATCATTCGACTTAGAACATTCCTTTATAGCCAATGCCTTGAAAGTCTCGTTTAATCTTACCGATTTCCAATAATTGTTCTAACCTTTCCGTACCTCAATTTAGCATTCTTATTCCTTTTTTAGTATTAACCAGCTTTAATTTTGTTTCATCAAACTCCTTTATTTTAAATAACAACTTCTTCTCTAAATCTTGAATGAAGTTTTTCATATAGGAGTTTTCCTTCTTTACTTTCATTCTTCTTGCGCATTTACACTCATTTTGCAGACATTAATTCATAAATTTCATAAATATCCTCCTTTTTCATATAAATCACTGTCATGATCTGAAATTAAATTTTGAGCTAATTTACCTATGTTTTTCTCAAAATTTTGAATGGTTTTATCCACAGTTTCATCATCAGTTTCTTCCTTTTTCGTTGCTGTTAAGTAAGCAACTGGACTTTGCTATATAAAACAACCAATGTAGCATTACTCACAAATTCCTCTTCACTACCATACTCACTTTCGGATTCATTCTTACTCCAAGTGCACGTATAAGACTTTCCTTTTCTCTTCTTTAAAGTATTAGCACATTTCGCTTGTATATGTTTGAAGCCTTGACATTCTCAATATTGAATTTTATTCACTTTTCTTTCACCTTTTTGAGTTTTAGCTTATTTTTTAAAATTGTTGTACGATAAACTCTCACTGTTCAGTCTAAACTTGAGTCCATCCTTCTTCACTTTCATTAACCACTTGCTTAAATTTCTTGTCAAAAACTCAGTATCCTCTTTCTCATCGGATTCATCTTTTAAATCATTCACAGCTTTACCAATCTCAACTTGCAATGTCAATCCTTTGTTCTTATCTCATTTATCCCTCAACAAATTCATTTTAAAGTTGTAAGAGTCTCAATTACCTTATCCAAAGACAATTTATTGATATCTTGGGCCTCTTTGATGGCTGTAATTTTTGGTATAAATCTCGAAAGCAGTGGTCTCAATGACTTCTTAACAAGTTTTAGATTTGAATACTTCTTTCCAAGTTGATGCGTTTGGTTTGCTATGTCACACAGTCTCTCATGAAAGTCTTCAATAGTTTCACTTTCATCCATCCTCAGCTCTTCAAATCTCACAGCCAACATTTGAATTTTCGAAGCTATCACAGATTTTGATCCCTCGTGTATAGTTTGCAAAGTGTCCTATGCTTCTTTCGTCGATTCACAAGCTGATATCATAACAAAGCAACCTTCATCAACTGCACGAAGATGGCATGCAGGGCTTGAGAATTTTCAAGCGCTCTCTCTTCTTCGGCCCTTGTCCACTCAGATGCATCTTTAAGCACTGCTTCTTCCTTTTCATCAGTCGTCATTAGATGTGTTTATCCATTTAAAATCGAGTTCCATGTTTTTGTTCCTTGTGCCTAAATGAATACTCTTATTTGTGATTTCCAGGTAAGATAATTTGAATCATCTAACAATAGTGGCCTGATGATTGATGCCCCTTCTCTTATAGTCATAATTGCGAAACAAGAATCTACACCAACTTGACGTACCAAGTTCTGATTTAGTGACCCGCTCTAATACCAATTGCAAATCTCAAAGGATATAGTTTCGAAAATTTCTGATTATGTCGCAGTTGCTTGTAAGTGTATTTGTCAGTTACTTGATGTAAAGCAATTGTATCAACAACTACTACTTTTTCAGCACAAACAAAAACAAAAAATAAATATGAAATTAAATAGATCAACACCCGAGATTTGGTAACGCAGTTCGACACATCTTACCTACGTCTATGGGATATTCACCTAGTTTAATCACTTTCACCAAAGTACAACAATATTTTTACTCAAGGCAATACAGAGTCGACACACCCTACCCTTGACACTCGTGAAAGTATTTCACTCCCAATAATACGACCACCTCGTGTTAACCTCAACAAAGAATTTTTACAACACTTTTTAATAATAAAGATGATAATTGAACAACTCAAGTGATTAAATCAATAAACATATAAACAAAGAAAATACTTGAGATAAAAACACTTCCCTAAATATATAACTTCATCAACCGACAGTGTAGGAAGTGATAGAATAATATCTATTGTGAACTATTAAGAAGAATCACGATCAGTCCATGCACACAGCAGCATCAATAAACCTCAATCGAATAAATATTTCATCATCGAAATGTCATCAAAAATACAACTACAGCACCACGCCTATCCTCGACATTTTTCACATCGAAACAATATCTGGACAGCTACCAAACTAACACACCATCGACAATGAACAACAATGTAAGAATGATGCGAAAATTAGAAAAGAAATCAACTGTCAAAATTACCCAAGACAACCATCAATTATCGTTCAAGGATGGAAGAATATGCAGTTGTAGAAAATCATGCAATCAATCAAAAACACAACCCCAAATTGTTATTCAAAAACTAGAAAAATGCAGCTGCCAAATCACACACACTATCAATGATAAACTCTCCAACAAAGTCATGAAAACCTTGACAGAAAATTGCAGCACCAAATCAGGATACAATCCCCACGAAATTAGCTACAAAAATAATCTAAGATTTCCCCAAAAAATCCTAGCTTCTAAGTCACACAACACCTATCATTGATTCACAATGAAAACAACAACACTTAAGCCCACATATCACGTAGATTCACTGCCACATTCTAGCTGCAATGATCAAGCCAAATCTCCAAAAATAAGAGACCTTAGATAGCCATTATTCCCAAAATAGGTTATCCATTAAATCCCATCTTGATTTGGATTTTAAACATAATCAACCTTACCTTGAAAGAGTCCCACTTAAGTCCAATTTCAAATAATGTCCAAAATTAAATAATAAGATAACATATATTTTAACAATTCCTATGTGGAGTTTCTGTCTTTTTAACTAAATTTTAGTTAGTTTAATAAAGAAAAATACATTAAAATTTTATTTCTAAAACATAAAATTACCTCGAATGGTTCTCAAAATATGTAAAATTTTGAGAAAAGAATGTCTTAAATTATTGTATTCTTTTTTATAATAGCGTATTTTGTCGCCTTTGCTCTCGTCTTTGCATTTTTAAAAGCTCTCTCTTTGAAAACTAGCCAGGCATCAATTTACGAAAAGTCATACCTAATCGATGGTACAATTACTCACCGATACAAACTCTAGGCGTCTGCTTAAAAGTTGTGAAATTTGCTCTTACCTTTTAATATCCTCTTATGATATTCTTATCAAAAGTTGTAATAACAAATTAACAATATTTTATAGTGACAAGAAAATAAACTCACAAGTTTTAGAGTTCAATTCCACAGTACCAAGAATAGATTGAAGTTTCTATCATATTCTAAACAATTAGTATTATTTAATATGGAGGAAGATGATAGAAATCATATGTTTTCAATTGTGAATACTCAAGAAAAAGCTTGGCAAATAATCTCAAACTAATGCACACTTAGCCACTTCCAAAGCAGTCTAAGTGTTTCAAGAGATATTGCAAATGCCTATATCCAAGTACGATAAAGAAGTCTATATAATAGTAACTGCAACTTGTTTCTAAGAGATATAGAAGGGGAGAAACAACAGAACATTTGTTGAGAAATCTAGAAGTTAAATTTTCTTACTAAACTCACAACTGCAAGCATAAGAGAGCAACTAATTATCAATCAGATGGAGAAGAAATGTAGCAGGAGGTTGGTGGTTTTTTGGAGACTTTAATCCTATCATAATTTGATGATGGGGTGGACAGTAAGTGTTTAACATGATCTACACTAACTCAGGAGAATGACAATGTCAATAGTAGGTGTTGTGTATAGGAGAATTAGAAATACGTGTGCAATTTTTTGATCAAAAGAGACCAAAATGACGGAGTTTGGGTTTCTTGAGCCCCTCATCAGATATACAGAGAGTTGTTACCATGGGAACCCATAAACAGAAGGAAGTACAACAATAGAAAGGATAGCAATAATTGGCAATCAATAAGGATGTAGATAGAAGATGCATGCTTGTAACCTAAGCAGATCAAGATTACTGTTAGACCCCTAAGTCCAGTATGCGGGATCGTGCGAGTGTTAGCAAATCTTGGCCAATGCTTGGCATGCAAGTCGGCATAAGGAAGGTGTGTTGACAAGGGAACAAGGTGAAGTCTTGTGAGTTAGCAAAATTCAAGGAACTTGCGAAGTAAGCGAGGGATGCGGGAAATATCGGCAAAGATCTTGATAGTAGGTGAGATTCGATACGCGTGGACACGAGTAGGCAGAAATCTTCGACGAGACGTAAGATTTAGATGTGAAGCCGCGTAGAGTTGGCGAACTAAATCATGTGAGACCCGAGGGTGCGCGAAAAGGCGCAAGGTATGCGAAAGACCCTACGAGGATGCGCGAAGGTATGTGAGTGCTACGAGGCACATAAACACTTCCTTTCGGTGAGGCAGGTTGAAGGTATGTAAAGTGTGCGAGGTTTTATACTAACTCAAATTGTGATTTGTTTTAGTCATGGAGCGACGAGATTGCATCATGAGTGAGCTTGATCATGGAAGATGGACTTGTCCATGGACATACATTGATGGACTTATGTGCGGATAAGCTGCGGTGAAAACACAAGTGACGTGACAATTGTGGATGATGTGGCACATAATGACGTGGCGGATAAGATCATAGTGGATAAACATCAGCTTTAAAAGATAAAGATCGCGTGGAAAGATCATTTGAAGATAGAGGAGATCTTCGTGGATAAGGATAATCATTCCTAGATATGATAATCTTTTAAATGTGATGTAACTTAATCCTATTAGATAGGATCAGATTATGATCTTAGTTAGTAGAATTTTATTAGAAGTCTTACTTAGTCATATGGAAGAGCCTATAAATAGCTCATTAGAGTTGAGAGCCAATTAAGAGATTCAATCAGTGAGTCATTCATTGAGAGAAATCACTAAGAGGAGAGTGCTTTAAGATTTGAGAGCTTTTGGGAGAATTCTCATTAGAAAGGCTTTGAGTAGGAAGTTCCTTGTAAGAGTTTCGAGTAAGGAGTTCCTTGAGTGTTTCATGGAGGAGGTACTTGTATCTTTTGTTACATTTTGTTGAGGGTTAATGAAAGAGTAGCTTTGGCTATATTTAAATCTCTTGTTGCTTTCTTTACTCTGTTTTACACTTGTGTTCTTTATGTGTGTGAGAGAAACACTTTAAACACTTATGTGCGTGTGAGGTGTTCGAGGGCTAACGAAATTATTTGGCGACATTCACGTGAGAAGGCTGAATCTTGCTTAAGAGGACTTAAGTGGGATTGCTGCACGAAGATAGGCACAACTTACGGTAAAAATTCGAGTCCAAAGCAGACCTTTGTGATAATTACCGTGACAATTACCACATGAATATAGGGCAGTTAAGTACAAATTCACAAAGAGAAAGAACTTACCCGAAGAGTTAAACAAAGGCTGGGGGATCGGATCCTATAATCTCTAGCAACTAGTAGTTAGGATTAAGCAAGAGGATATCGAGTTAGTACAAAAGAATCAAGAAATCTTCAAATTTTGAGTTCAGTTCTCACCCGGTATGAGACCCACCCTCCATGTTTAGCTCATGTGACTCCTCCAAGCTAAAGTATAAGCCTAGCAAATGTAGAACAACGATCAATATTAAAAAAGAAGAAGAAGAGCATGATTCAAGACAGAGGATTCTATAACTTGGTATTTTGAACAACGATCAAATATTAAAAAAGAAGAAGAAGATGCATGATTCAAGACAGAGGATTCTAACCTTGGTATTTTGACTAGCACGGAGAAGAGAAATGCCCTCGATGCTTCTGCCCCAAAGCATCCGGAGACTCTTTCGGATGGGACAGACTCTTTATCTTCTTCAGAAACCGTCACCGCTTATTAGTTTACAACGTCACCATTTTATTGATTACGTCTGGTAACTGTGGGTTTCGACGTTGTCGTTTAGTTTATGCTTGATGTTGGAGACGGCAACTCCTCTCCGGATGTTATGTTTATTTCTTATTAATTTCAATAAATATTTTTTTAATTTATTAAGTCCTAATTAAGGTGTAAAGGAACTGAAGAATGATACACTCCTGCCACTTTAAGGACATGCATTTAAAATTTTAATTCATTTTTTAGAGAGGAACATAAAATTAAAGTTATATATGATTCATCTACATGTATCAGATCTAAAATTATCTACTAAGCGTATAGGATGAAAGTTTTAATCTTCAGGCACACCTAACAAAATATGAAATTAAAGAAGTCCACACTCAGAATGCACGATATAACAACAAATACAATTTACATAGCAAGATCTATCCTTGCCTATTCAAATAAATACCAGAGTCCCCAATGCAGGACCACTAGAGACTATCAGGGCTTAAAATGAAGGGAAGTCCCTGTAAAACCTGAAACTATAAACCTCCCAGTTTCAATACACATTGGCAAACCCTTTCTGTTATATTATCAGTCAGCTACATCTTACATTGGTTAGATACTACATATACAGTTTAAAACAGGGTGGTCAGGAAAATTTATCTAAAGGTGGGGATAGCAAGCCTTGCTGGTCATTCAAATGCTATTGACATGAAGGTATCATCATCCAAAAGTGAGTCAATATCAATAAGTTCTTCATCACCATCAGCCGGCTCTTCAGGATTGTCTACCACATCACTTGTCTGAAGAAGCAAAAAGCAGAAGACAAAAGGCAGAGGAAGATGTAGAGAAAAAAGCAGTTAGCATTCCATGAAGTTTTTACAGATCAGAGTAACGACTAAAGATAGCAAAGAAATTGAAGGATTTTGTGGGGCCTTAAGGAGAAATTAGACCAAGTCCGACGATCTTATATACATCCATGACATTATAAATCAATTCAAAACTTTAAGAAAACAGATTATGAACCTAATCTATAACAACCATAACATTATGCATCAATTCAAAACCTTAAGAAAATAGATTATGAACTTAATCTTTGTATATAACTTACTTTATCCTCATGTTGCTTTCCAATATCATATAACCTTGTGAATTTTCAACACAAGTATTACACTCCTAAATAACATATATAGGTGGATGTACCTCAGATTCACGGAACTTCTCAGCTACTGTAAGTAATCTTCGGTATTGAGCACGGCCATCTGGATGATGAAACATGGATACGACCCTATTAAGTGCTTTTTGTGTCCTCTGCTCACTTTGCTTCCTTCCTTCCTGCAGAAAATCATACTCGTTTTCCTTTGTGGACAGGGATTGTGGATTGGATTCCATGGCCAGTGCATCTCGACGGAACCCCCGCAGACCACTTCCCCTACGTCTCCAACGCAAAATGACCTTTTCCAGAATTCCTACTGACCATACGAATGTTTTATATTGTTTCCTCACCTGGTGTCCCCTCACATGGGCCTGTAAGCAAAAAGAGAGATGGTTTCAGCTTTTAAGTTCACGAAAAAAAATTCAAGCATGCAGTTAATACTCACTTTCCTGATGATATGAATGATCTTATTCTATGAAATAAAGAAAAATGTAATAGCAGAGGCAAACCTGGATTTTAACAATTCGTTGCCTGATTATCAAGAATTCTTTTCTTTTTTTCCATCCACGATACTTTTTTTGGATTTGAGTGGCAGCAGCATGAGCTAATCCACCTGAATGTAAAGGTTTACGTGCCTTTGCCGCAACAACTGACAGAGCATGTTCATCTGATACATCAAATTCATCATCCGCCAACTGTTTCTGCTGGAATGACTTCATTCTGAACATTTGATATATACGATTGGCAGCTTGTGTCGCATTACGGACAGCTGTGAGTGAATCCTTTAGTGACAATTCATCTGGCACATCACCATGATTCAGAGGGGTAGCCGTTCGCTCTGAACTAGATAGCACAACTGACGTCCCTGAAGCTTCTGGTGTTTCGTCATCCTTTGGATCTTTCACAGTAAGGGATGAAAGGTAGCTCGTCAAAGATGACTCCGCCAGAAAACCAGAAATTCCTTTGTGTCCATTGGCAGAAGCAAGGTCAGCTGGAGTTCTAGACAAAGGACATTCAGGAGTTGGATCTGTCAATGCTCCTGGAGCAGCACCCAGTGCTACAAGGACAGCAACTGTCTCTTCTCTGTTTTACATGGTTTTGAGAATCAAGAGAGGATCCTGATTAGCACTCTCAAAAAACAATACCAAAAAACTGCTACTGAACAATCTACTTTAGACAGAAAGAAAAAAAAGTAAAACGTACTTGGTTTGTTTGCTTTTTTTTTTTTTTTAAGTATATGCAGGGAGTAAGGCAGTATGTATCTTCAAGCTTTCAGACAACAACATCTGATGCTTCATCAGTTAAGACATAATTGAAAAATCATAGGGTGCATTTTCTGTCAAATCTTACAAAAGATGAAGAAAAAAACATGCTTTCCAAACATCTTTCAGTTGCATTCATAGCATGGCTTCTCATTTCAACAAAAAACAAAACAAAAAGTAAATATTGTGGAATTTTAAATTTTTTGATCTTAAAAAGCCAAAAAGAATCAAGGGGTTATAGGCCCAGAGGACAACTAATTGGCAAGTACAGCTTCAATGATATCCATATCAAAACAACTTATTTGAGAATCAAGAGAGGTTCTTGCCTGCCAAAGAACGCAGCCCAGTGAAGAGCAGTCCAACCATTTGCATCTCGAAAGTTGATGTTGACACCAGCAGCAAGAGTTGGTTTTATGGCCCAATCATAACCAAGTCCTGCTGCTAAATGCAGCACACCTTGCCCATCGTCATCCAATACACTAGCTCTTTTCCCACTTTCAATCACTTTATGAAGGAGCCATGAATACAACTTCTCTTTTATCAGCTTCTGAAGCATCTTCTTATGAGCATCAACTTGGGACAAATCTTTACATGAGATTGGTTCTGTCATTTGATAATTTTCATCTTCCTCCTTCAATAACATGATTTTACTAACCAATTTCTTCTTTTCTCTATCACTATCAAAAAGATGGTCTTGAGGGTTGGATGATCTGAGTAACATTAACCTCTCAAGACGCAAATGAAGATGAGTTGCAGTGGCATCACCACCATAAACATCTGTGACATCTAAACGCTTAGCAGAACCTACTCGAAAATCAAAGTCTCGCACTTCACTACAAGCTAACCTGTTGGAACAGGTAACATAGAAAGGAACTCTGGCAACATCATGAACAGGAGAATAGCAACAAAGAATCCCATCTGCCAAAATCTCTGCTGGAACTTCAATTTCTCCGAACATACAAGACCACTTACATCTCATTACATCTTGTGGGTTCTTCAAAAATGTTCCAATAACATGGACCTGTTTCATAGTGAAAAAATAAAAGAGCGTCACAAATCCATGGTTTATTCACCAAAGTGGTAGTTTCAGAATTTGAAGAGACGTGAGCAAAATAAAATGACAACGATGATCAATGTGTGAGAGAGAGGAAAGGAAATTAACATAAGCCACAGTTGGGATAGTTCAACAAAGTCAGAGATCCAAGAATCAGTGATGCATTTCCAAGTTAGATCATCACTCACACACGCCAGGTTAGCATATGTTGCTTTTTTGGATACATTGGAGAGAAGGTTAGCGTACTCTATAACATTAAAATATGCAAATAAAAATGTAAGACGCAAAGTTCTTATTCAAATGTTGAATCTGACCAGTTAAAGCCCAAGGATTCACTTGTCAATGGATCTATTAAATCTATCAACCAAGCCTATTTATATATCAGATCTGCTTTCTATACTCTACCACAAGTCCACAATTTCCTGTTGTTCTCCAACTCTAACAGCTCCTTCCCTAATTTCCCTTCTCCCTCCAGCACTCCACTACCACTGATTCAGCTAAAATAAAAATATGACAGCTGCCACTACAAACCCACTTGACAGTAGTAATATTTTTCTATATTGTCCAGTGCCCAATCCCAAGTTTGCGGTTCATTACCAAGCTTACCAATTGATCAAGCACTACGTCAATCAACCATAATTAAGTACTTGTCCCTCAACCAAACAAATACATCTCCTTATAACTGGCTCAACCATATTTCAAGTTCTCTTTGATGACCAACCTCTCCACTTCAAAAGGATATCATTCTTACGGAACACTGAGTGGTTCTTTTTAATATGGTGATCACATTAAAGCAGTAGCATAAATAAATACTGTGGCATTAAAGCAGTAGCATAAATAAATACCATGGCAAGCATTTGATGATTTTTAACAACAAACAGACAAGATACCTCTGTTTCAGAGTCTATATAAGCCCACTTAGGTGCAAAATCAACAATGCTGAAAAGCTGGTCTTTAGACAGAGAAGGACTCAATGATGAGTCCTCAACTACATTCCCACATTCATCAGCACTCCATGAAAAAGCAGTTGAGGACCTCATATTCAAATCATCAACCTCCTCAAGTTCTTTAGCGATCCAGCGAGAAAAGCTGTCAACTTTCTTCAAGCCCTCTTCTCCATCTAGGAATGTTTGCTTGAGAATGAAACTATACTTGTTATTTCCTTCCACGGAAATGTTATTCTCAGAATTGAATGGGGCTGCATGCTGTTGCTCATCTGCAAGCTGCACTTGAAGGTTGTTTTGCACAAGTTGCTCATTTTGTTGAACAGGTCCGTCAAAAAATATCTCCAGTGCATTTGGAATATTCCCATCAGATGTTTTTTGCTCATATAAGCTGGTACTTAGGTCATACCCCAAATCTGAATCTAAAGTTGGGCTCATGTAACCCTGCAGCAAGAACAAGGAATTGGTTTTTTTTCAAAAGAATGTGTTTGAAACATTCAAAGCATGGAAACATCCTATACTACAAAGAAAATTTAAAAAACAAGATGTATAAACATCCACAAAGGAATGAGTGAGAAGCAATTAAAAAAACTCAGATTCAGTACCAAACAGAAATCATATTATCTAAGGATTTTAACATTTTCCCAAACCAACCCTCAGAAGATACATGGATTAGCTGGAAAACTAAAACCACAGAACTAAAGTGGCAAGGAAATTATTAAATATGTAAGGGCAAATCTTTGCATTTCATAGATAAATATGTCATTAGATATCTCATTTTGAATATCAAGTGTAGATTTTTACATATTAAATGTTTCACTTTTTAAAAATTAATGTTTTGGAACTAAAGCAGTGTTAAATAGAAAATGTCAATGCAGCTATCAACAAATTAGAGTCCCAAAGATTTTTCAGATCAATAAAATTGTGCCCAACTCCACCCCAAAAGGCACTTAAGGGGAGGAGGATTGCCCAAGTCTTAAAAGGCTTACTAGGCTCTGGCTCCTAATCAATGTGGGATATTAAAACAGATCCTCGACCTCAGGAATGGATGTTGGTATGGGATATTAAGTCACTTAGCACACCCTTTCATGCCCATGACATTAACTCACTTAGCGCACCCTTTCATGCCCATGACCTTAACTCAATTAGCAGACCCTTTCATGCCCAAGCATAGATATAGCTATCTACGACAGGAAGTGTGTAGGATAGGTTTTAAGTGGTTCATACAAAAGGAGGAACAACATTGTAAACACAAACCTTAAAGCATTATGGGCCTTTTCTTGTATATTGCTCCTAATTAACGCAGGAATTCGACACACTTCAACGCACCCACTCACACCTAAGAGTGGTCACCTGACGCATGAAGTTTACAGGATTGGACTCTACAAGTGGCACACAAGACTCAACACCGGGTGAAGCCCAACAACAAACAAAGAGCCCGAAACATTTATTGATGCATGAATTTTACAGGATTAGAAATCTGTGGTTTGCCCACAGGGTCAGATACCTGTGAGAACCTCAATATCGAACTAAGAGCCTGAACATCTGATGCATGAAGTTTACAGAATTAGATATCCGCAGATGGCTCATAGGCTCTAATACCATTATAAAACAGAGCCAATTCCACCAAAAAGGCACCTTCAAAGGAGGAAGATTACCCAAACCTTATAAGACTTATTAGGCTCTTAACTCCTAGCCAATATGAAATATTAACATACTTAACAGGCATAATTTTGGAAGGTATTTGAACAATATAAATTTAGCTCTGTTCACAATGTTACAATATGCACAATCATCATTCTCCGTGAAAATTTCTGCACCTTAAAGATGAAAATTACATAAATTCAGCCATAGTTCTCAAATAAACTTCCCCTCATTGTAAATAGACAATCAAGATATCAGAAGTGATGTTTTTCATTAGCACTTCGCTAGACAACAGGAGAAAAGCTCCCTCCTTTAACAATAGTACAGAACGTAAACAAGAATACAATCATGAATGCTGCACAATCTCAGATACTAAGTTTTCTCTATTCGATTACCAACTACAATCATAGGAAGGCTCAGTAAATCAGAGAATATTGAAACAGTAACACACACCTGCCAGTTAGATTGGAGAGGCAGAGAACCATCAAACCTATCTCTGGTAGCACTTCCAGGAAATAAAACCTCACCCGTGGTCATATTACCTCCAATCCCTATATTGCCAGCTTGGCTGGAACTTGCTGATACAGGAGAAGCTAAATTACCATATCCTGTAGTACACTGCTGCAAGATCTCCTCCCAGGATGTCAGACTTTGGGAGTCAATATTATGATTAGCATTATCCTTATTAACCAATCTATCTCCGTGAAGAACTGAGATGGGAGCCACACCAGAATTTGAAGACTGAACTTCGCGATTTTCTGTTGGAAAGGTGAAAAGGTTAAAAAATCAAATTTGAATTTCAATCATGCATGATATTTACATGAACAAAAACAGAAATGGGCCATATACAACAGGAAAGGAATACTAGAAACAAAAGCACCACCTACCTGAACCAGGATATGGAAGATGAGAACTCAATAGGTCACCATTTATTTTGCCAATCATCGAACTATTCTGCATTTGGGGTGACTCAGGAAAGTAATATCTGGAATTCACCTGGTGACTATCAGCTGCAACAAATAGTACACAACTTACTGTCAACCCAAATCAGTTATTATCCACCTTCACAACAACATCCATGTTTCCCCATTGTATAACAAGAGATTGAAAAGGGCCAATAGAAAAGAAGCATGTCACCTGAATCATTATCTTCACACGATGATGAAAGAGTGCTTGTTGGGCTGGTAGAATCTGTTTTTCCTGAGGGTTCTTTAATGTGATTTATGGCAGAGCTGTTTGAAGGGCTGTTAATTGTTCTGCTACCCTGAGGACATATATATCAACATCTGAGTCTAAAATAATTACATCAGAAGAAATTACATACTATCTTGAAACTATGTGAACATAGACTTTCTTTATAAGCAAAAATGAATATCTGAAGTTGAACACGAACATGAACTACAATTGTCACATTCAAAGTTTACAACTAGGCTAGAAATCCAAAGAATCTTACAGATAACCTCAAAAGGAGCAACGAGCGCTTCTAGAGCGAAAAAACTAAACAGAATACTCTGATGCTAAGAAATCTTCATACACAACCAAAAGCTGCAATGTCTGCATTTCTCTGTCAGTGATTATTATTAAGGGCACAAGTAATTTGGAACACCTCTGCCCCAACATCCCAACATCCAATAAAATAATGTAAATACAAAGAGCAGGCAAAACATAGATTTAATCCCATGATAAGGAACCAAGCACGAGAGATTTAAATATGTATATGATCAATACTCAGAAAATCAAGAATTCCCACTGAGATGAATGATGATTTGAACCACCTCATCATCATTCACTATTGATTTTTGGATCAACTCAGCCATCTAAAATTAGTACATTTGATACTTGTTCTCATATCACTACAAGTCAAATACTGCTTTAAGGATCCAAAAGCAACAACCAAACCAAACCAAACTGCACCAAGTTTCGCCCATGCTTAAAATCCACTAAAACAATATCATTTTAAAAACTTTTATAGCCAGTGGCACGCAAGAGTATATACACTATTTGGTTATATATCCCATGAAAGTATTGAAACTTCAAAAGAACTACAACAAAGCATACAATACAGAGTATGGAAATTGATTAATACCTTTATTTCCAGGTAGTGGACAAAAACTATATGCATCAACTCCCTGCAGCATGGAGCATGATTGTATAAGAATACAGTGAAGTGAAAGGGCAAAGATAAAAAGCTATAGGAACAATAACAGCACGTGCTAAACTAAAGGATAAAAGATCACAGCTTGAATTTTAATTTGACAATTAAAGAAGCATCAAGTAAAAATAGAATATAAACCTACTAAAATTGAGAGGATGCAAGGAACTCTCCCTTTTCTTGAGAAAGGAAAATTAGTATTAGAATAAAGTACATGAGGGAAAGACATGCAGAGAGAGAGAGAGAGAGAGAGCAACCACCTATATATTCATTCTGCAATTCCCCAGAATGTTCCTTCTCTAAGCTTGTGTTTAGAGCATTAGAGGGGAAAATAAAAATGGGAACAAATTGAATATATTCTTATTCCTTCACAACAGACATTTTACACCTAAAATTCATACAGCTCAAGGACTACAAGTATTCATGTTCAGTTTAAACTAAACAAGTGATTGCAATTATGATCTCTCATTCTTGATCAGTTACATTATTCCGAAGTTCCATGCAAAACTTTGCCTTTTGATGCTTATTATGGAGTCAAGAAGATTATGTCTGAGCTGAGACACAAATGTTTATAATAGCCAATGGTGATTTCTTATCCTATTTCAAATATTGGAAAGAAATGTTAAAAATACACAAAAGGGCCACCGGCACAAAGGTTCCATTTTATTTGTATGGATGATTGTTATTTAGTGATGCAGGGGTGAAATTATAAGGCATGTGAGAAAAACCAAGGTCAAATTGAGAAGTAGAGCTGCCAAAAGGAGGAAAGGGAGTTCTAGGCACTAAACTATTGAGTCGCAAGTGAGACAGAGAAGGATATCAGGGGAACATAGTTACTGGATCAGGAAACTGTTCAGTCGAAGGTACAACTGAAGTACATATGAGGTGATGTAAAGTTTACAAAACATACATTTATGATAGTCAACTTATAAAATTTTTAGGAGCAACTGTGAGAAATTTTAGATCACAAGCTAAAAGATTCCCCCTTACAGGAAGTATGCTGTTGGTAAATGGAGCAATGCAATGCCGCTTAGAAAAATGTTGAAATATGCACACAAAAGTAGGTTTAAGAGAAAGAACTATCCTAACGACCCCACTCACACCAAATAGTACTGGATCAGATTGGGAATATGTACTTCCAAAATAACAACTATTATGAGAATTAATCTCATGACGATGCAGGAGCCCCCATTCCAAAGTCCAAGATTCTTATGTAGTTTAGTCCCATTAATGTGTTGTTTTCTTATTTAGTTTAGACTTTAATATGTGTTTCCTGTTATGATTAATTCTGCACAACTCCAGTAGGACATAGGCGCAAGATTTTTCTTTAGAGGCATTGAACTTTCTTTCCTATTTCAGTAGTATTTCTGATAAGACTAGTATGAATAAGGTTTTCGCTAAAGAAATATAACTACCTATGTATTTTGAATGTTTTTTGAGAAGGGTTTGTTATAAAAAAATTTCCAGGAACAATCAACTCTATTCTAGCCTTATGTTCTCCTAAACCTTCTCTGCATCACATGGCAGCAACACTAAAAGTTCAATGTAGTCCTATATCCCTGCAAAGATTTTTTGCTTCAAAACTATGGTTGATCATGATAAAAATTAAGAAAGGGGCAACCAGACCACAAAAGGTGTCTGGAAATATGAGAATCAGTGATTGAAGAATTGAACCAGGCAGTGCAAGCCTTCAGTGTTAGTAACTCGTGCTGACCTTATGGAGAATCTGGAAAGTGACAAAAAGCCCCTTGAGATCTCAAGGTTGAACATGTACTAGAGAAGGAAAACCCCTTTTGTTAAACTAGAAATTTGGTTGAGCAACACAAAATGGAGTTGAAGAGCAATTATTCCCCATCCTTTTCTTAAATGTTTACAATAATCAGAATGGAAAATAACAAGAGATCTATTATCTATCCTCTTAAAGAACCCAAAAAAATTGGTGACTCAAGTGTTGCATCTAGCAACATCGATAAAATCAGTGAATCTTTATCTGTTGGAAGTTTTGAAGTTAAAAGCAACAAAGTGTCATGTATTCCTTAATAAGGAAGCTACAACAAAACTAGAAATGAGTGCATAGAAACAAGAATAAGAAATTGCATACATATACTTTTGGTCCAAGTAAGAGGCACACTTCTAAAAGCGGAAAAAAACTATGTATATGATGAAGAATAACCTTTTTGATCAGTCATTTAATTCCTCCTTAGCGATGACAATTTCCCATTTCCACATTTTCAACATATGTGCCAATTTTCCTCACTATATTGAAGTCAAATATGATTTTTATGTTTTTGGTACTAGATAAATAAAATTTTGAGGGATTAATTTTAAATTAATTTCCTTCCTAAGTTGGTATGACTATTATCTTTCAGGCATGCATGGATCCAACCCTTCTTGTACAAGAATCTATTCATGTAGATAAACAATAATAGAATCTGCACTTCTTTAATATTTTTCATTGACTAAGATATTTAACAGCAAAGCGTTGTGTACAAGCTGCTCTAACTCCTACCTTTCCAATCGGCAATGATTGTCTTTCATTGGCATTGTCCAAGTCATGTAATAACACAAGCAGAGGCTCACTCGGTGAGGTGCATTGTTATTCAATTATAGATATCTCTTTAGTAAAGTGAGAAAACATTGTTCCTTGACAATGAACATAAAAATCGTTTAACAAGTACAATTTGAAAAGAAAACAAGACTTGAGAATATTTAAGATTCGTCTTCGTCTTCTATCTCTCAGCTTTTCTAGGTGTCTTACACCTAGGCTATGTTTGGTTAGACGTAAGGTTTTTAATTGAATGAAATGAAATGAAATGGTTTATAATAGAATAGAATATAAATGGATATAATATTAGAAAATTGTTGTTTGGGAGGGGTGGAAAAGTTCATAATGCAATATAGTGAAATGTTGTTTGGAAGAAAGGTTTATAATGTAATATAGTAAAAAGTTATTTATCATCTTACATTCCATCCTAAACTTCCAAAATCAAAAGTTTCTCATTTTTACAGTTTAAGGTAGAATATGATGTAATATAAAATCCTCCTCTTCCATCCCATTCCATTCCATTATAAACCTTACTCCCAAACGATGGAATATTATTCCATTCCATTCCATTAACCTCCAACTAAACATAGCCCTCATATTGAAGACCTTTTGGAAAACTATGTGCAGAAGCATGTCACTTGGAAGTCTATTAGCAAATTGTACAAATTAAATGTACCATGAATGCTCATTTAAACTCAAGGAATAATAATCACCAACAGCCGAAACCAGCAGCCTATAAATCATTAAAAATAGAAATCGCGTCCTACTTACTCTTCAAGCATCCAATAGCTGCGTCTTTGAAAACTTTCATTCTCCTCTCCATGGGCATAATAACAGTGTAGTACATCAACACTCCCAACCTGAATTGTTTGAAGAATGTAATCTTTTCCAATGTTATGAACCTTTTTTATTTTGTACACATGTAAAGGCAGCATCTTGTAAAATAGATTATAAAGAAAATTGCAATTTCTACATCCGTTTATCATATGCTGACACCAAAAAACACGTCATCACTGTGTAGTCTTACCTTCAGCTTTTCATGGGCTTCCTTCACAGTCTTTCCATCCTTTTTCTTCCTCCAGTTATGCCCATCCTTTCTAAAGTATCTTAAGACCTTCCGATCAAAGAGAAAGAGAGAACCACCTAGCAGTACATGCAACAATGTGAAGCATGAATTCATTAAGCAAATACCTACAGTTGAGAAAATGAAGCAAAGTATGAAATAGAATATCTCAACCCACCCCCAAATGTCGGCATACGCATAAATATTGAGAACATGATAGACAGGGAGAGAACTAAGCAAGTATCACACATGGTTACATGCATTGTCATAAGAAGCCCACAGCTAGCTCAATTTGCTCTTCTTTCTATCTAATTGTTTATTCAATGTATGGAGAGAACTCACTCTCTTTTAAATTATTAAGCTAAGAGTAGATTCAAAAATCAAGCATCAAATGAAGACCAAGGGATACCATATAGAGCCTTAAAATCTAAAACAACTATCATGTAATATCCAAATAATATCCATCTTGAAATTGTATGAATCAATTCCTTTAACAAAAGACATAAAACTTTATTGGAATCAATAAGAAATTAATTTCATAATAAGAACCCTTTAAAAGACTCCAGCTAAATAACACTGTAAATATGCCACAAAAACCATCTTACTCCAAAAGCTACTGGAACCCTTTTAAGTCTAACGCATCATTACTATTCACTCGCCACTCGTCCAAAAATCAAAGACAACAAAAGGGCCCCTTAGAAGGTGCTTAATCCTCCAAAAGGACGACTGGTTAAAAAGAACTCTTTCCAATATCAGAATATTGGTTGGCACAACAAAACTGCCAAAGTTTCAATTTGATGTTACCAAAGGATAACGCTATTTTAAGTTGATTCATGACCAGATAACAGACTAATTAGCAACTATCAAATATAGAAAATGGAATAAAATGGCAAAGGATTGTAAGTAGAGCTCAAATCAAAATTAATTATAGGTACAATATTTCACCAAAAAGACCTCAGCACATATAACAGTTGTATGCCCACAACATGGCAGGAAACTAGCACCTATATCATATTAGACTTCAAACCTGATAAAAGTTATATGCTAGTATCCTCTTTGAAAAGCAAAAAAGTCAGCTTAACATCTGACTCCACATTGATGAAAACAAGGCTATGCTTAAGACAAACTTCGAAGCAACAACAGGAATATAGAAACCCCTGTTGATTAGAGAGCCAGTCCAAGAAGCAAAACAAGTTTGCCTGGCATGAGAACTGCTTCATTCATGCTCTTTTACCTTAAATAGTAATGAGATGCGAACAGGAACAATATAGACAAGTAATAAGCAACCCTATGTATTTGATTCAGATGCTAAGCACAAGTTTCTCATATTGAATTTGATACAAGTATCAGCAGCATACTTGGCGGTCTATTCGGAGGCTCTGACGAAATATGAAATTTCTGATAATTGCGAAGGATTTCACAAATCTCAGCAGGTCGCAGCCATCGATGTTGTGCTTCTATAAATAACTGATCAATATCTGTACAGGAAGAGCCACACAATTAATGAAAACTTTTAATAATACACACACAAAAAATGCTATAACAAGAATAAAAAGTGTATGGATGACACCCAAAACACTTGTTGCACATGATCTCAGGTTATGAAGAAGAAAATCAAAGTATGACTCATCTTTTCCCGTAAGAAGGAAGGACTGAACTTTAGAAATACACCCTGCTTGGAATCCAATGATAATGATGTCTATTGCCATACTTGACCAACGAATGATCCCATCACAGAGTTCCTCAAAAATTCTTTTTCCTATTCATTTGAACATTTACTACAGATAAAATTAATTTCCACCACACCCCTTCTAATCAGCAATGGTTCATCAAGTAGACAGGTTCAGTCAAACAATCTTTTCATTATGAGATAACAAATCAGGAAAACCTCAGCTAAATCCAATCAAAAGAAGCCAGCAAACTGACTGAGCTCGAAGTCAACTGATTAGTTTAGTTAATGCAACCCTAAGCACAGATATAAACACCAACCGTGTACCAATTCATTTTCTCAGCGAAAAACCGCAGAAGCCCACTTTCCCAGCGAATAAAACAAGAAACAGCTAATAAAATTAACACTAAACTAAACAGCTCGCTGAAGTGAACTTAACATGAAGTAACCAACTGAAATTCTCGCAAAAAAACAACATCAAACTTCGCAAACAAATGGATCTAAACAACAGGACCTAATAAGAACGCGTAACAAGTGAAAAACAAAAAGAATTTTAAAAGGTCTGACCCAAACGGGGACTGAGTCCGTATGATCCCCGATCCGCCATGAAACGAGAGGGAAAGAAGGAAATCAGAGGTTGACCCAGATACACCAAAGCTTGTATAAGCTTGATTTGTGGTAAAAGAAGGGATTTTTTTCGAATGGGTTTTGTAATTGGGGATGGGACTATTAGATATTGGACGGGTTGTGTTGTGATTCGTGAACTTATCAAGCCTAAGTATACTTTTCTGGGGGAGGTGTGAAAAGGGAAGCTGAAGAGGAAGGTCAGGTCTTGACGGAGTAGAGGCGGGGACAGCGAGACCCTGCTGTCCAATTAAGTTGGGGCATCTGGCAGAACAGAAAGAAAATAGTTACTTGTTATTTTCCTCTTTTAGATTCAGCCACCTTCAATGAAACTGCTAAATTATTATTTTTACTAAGCCTATATTTAATTGGGCTTACAGTCTTACACGGTAGAACTTTTGTAAAAATAGTTTTTTTTAAAAAAAATTTATAAGAAAAATTTTATTAATAGAGTTTTTTCCGTAGATCTTTTATAAGAAAAACTTTTTTAAGAAACTAATAAATTGTTTGGTTGTTATTTAAAAACGAGTTTTTTTGAAAAAATTTTATATAGTAAACTATTTGACAACATAAAAATAAAAATCATTTTAATGTTAACTATATTTTATTTTATAATAAAAATATTTATACATATAAGTATTATTTAAAATATATTAAACAATATGCAAAGTACAATATATTAATTATTATATAATTTTAAACTATATAAAATATAAATAAAAATATATTTAACCAAATCTTTTATATAGATTATAACATAAATAAAACTAATATTAAAAACAAATATTAAAACATATAAAAAGTTAAATAATATTATATAAATCTCAAAATAAATATTTAAGTTGAGTAAATAGTTAAATACATAATAAATGTAAAGATGAGTTTGTAGATATTATGAGAATTATGTGTAAAACATATGGACAAAAGAGACTGAAAAATAAGTTCATTAATTGATCTGAAAATTTTACCTAAAAAGTCATTCGAGAAGCTTTTTGAGCAGTTTCAAATTTGAGCTTCTTAAAAAGTTATATTTTAGCTGCCAAAAAAATTATATCTATTAAAAAGGTATTTTTTATTTTACAATTAAATACTTATTTTCTTTAAAAAAGACTTTTGAGATAGAAAAAAGTTCTTATTGATCTCTTACAAATCTATCTAATTAGGCACTAAATATCCTTAAATTGCCAAGTTGAAAAAGCCAAATAGGCAGGTGTCTTGTTCCCTTTTTTGTCTTTGTACTCAAAAATATGATAAAATTAATTGTTTTTAAATAGCTCATGAGGTTTAAGAGGACTCTATGAGTAGCTCATATTATGAATTATTTAGCTCAGTCATGACAAATTAATTTTGTTTAATTTTATTCGATTTGATCTAATTTGAAATTAATTGATAAAACTTAATTTAATTACATGCATTTTAAATTAGAATTTAACAAAATTATTAAACTTTATTACTTAAATTTAACAAAATAAAATTAAGTGATATTAAATTTAAGTTTGAATCATCCATTAAAAAAATTATATAATTTTTGAACTGATTTAATCATCACTAATAATTTAGATTTAAAAATAAATATTTTTAATTATTCTATATAACTTAAATTTTAAATGTATCACTTGTTAAATAATTTAATTAAAATATATTGTCGATAAGTTTATTTCTTATTCAAGGGTTTGGTAATATACACCAAAATATAATAGCTATAAATTCGTTAAAAAAACAATTTTATATCTAAGTTCAATCCAATTTGGGGTTCGTTTGAATATAGTATAATTAAATTTTTATTTTTTAAAATTTAAAGTTATATTATTTAATATGAAATTTTAGATTTTAAAATAAACAATTTAAATTTAAACCTAAATTTAAATTTTAAAAACTAAATCTAACGCAAAACTACGAAGGTATTTGTTTCCATTTTTGTTTTTAATTTTTAGTTTTTTATTTTAAATTTAGTTAAAAAATCTGTTTGTTTGAATTTTTAGTTTCTGGTTTTGATTTTTTACAGTTTTTCAAAAATTATTAAAACTATAAAAAGTAGTTTTTGTTTCTTGTTTCTAATTTTTCATAATTTAATTTACTATCATTTAAATATATAATATTTAATTATTTAATTAGTAATAAAAATTATGAATAATTTAATTCAAGATTATATATTTAATAAATTAAAATTAATTATCAATAAAAATTACGACTAATTTTATTTTATTTAATTTTATAATTAAACTATATGTAATTAAATTTTAATAATTATTAATGAATATAATTAAATCTAAAATATATAAATATTCAAATAAATTTTTTTAATAATTAAAATATATTTCGAATAAATATTAATTTATAAATAAAATTTTAATTTTTAAATTATTTATTTTATTAAAATAACATAATTTCATTAATAATCTGTTAATAAATATTATATAAGAGATTAAATAAATTTATTTATTTAAAAATAATCTATCTTTAAGTTTTATATAATATGTAATTATTATTAGTTGTAAAAATATAACTACATATATTAATATTAATAATTAAACAAAAAAATTAAAAATAAAAACTACAATATAAATAAAACGAAACGGCACCTATGAAGCCGAATTGAGCTGGTTTTGTCAACACCGATTCCAATTACTACGTCCTTGTCCTTGTCCTTGACGCAATGATTCATGTTAACATGGGATAACGAACACGCGTTATCTTGACAAAGGGTCTCAATAGTCAATAACCTTTTTATACACACACAATTAAAGTATGTTACTATAGATTAGTCACTAACCAACTACCTCATAATAACAATATAATATTCCTCAAATTGCGGTAAAAATGTTTAATATGCCCAAATAACTACAAAAGCCACACGTGTGCAAACTGCAAAGTCATGTAATGATTGAGTGAAAAGATTAAAGTTTGCTCCCCACATCAAACCCAAACAAGTGTAACTTTTTTTTTAAATTTTTCCAGTAACTCAACTGATTATTAAAAAAGAGGTTAAGTCTAAAGACTTAAGCTTGAGTCTCGGCAGCAGCAATAATAAGAGTTCAATCAATGTGGTAACTCCTTATGTATATTGGATGTTGGATAATTTTTCTGATAAGCTAAGTGAGATCAAACCGTAATTTACCTCTTCACTACTCTATTGGAATAGAATATTGGGGCGCTTGGAATGGATGATTCCATCTTTTAAGTGCAAAGTATAACTATTTTTTATTTTATTTTTATTTAATTATCACGTGAGTTGGACTTGGGTTATAAAAGATTAGATATTGATTTGGTTTTAATTAATTACACTGCCTAAGTTAAGGAAACTTAATTTCAGCGGCCATCATTTTCTATTAATAAAGGGCTTTATTGTAAAGTTGACATTTTGATTTGTGTTTTGTTTTAACTGAAACTCTTAATTCACTCTTCCTCTTTTTTATGATTTTTTAATTTTATTTTTATAAGAAAAATCATACACTTATTTAAAAATAATAATTTATTCAATTACTAAAATTAATTTTTAATTATTTATTTATTAAATAAAAATATTTTATTAATTAAACATGATATAAAATATTTTAATTATTTATTTATTAAATACAAATATTTTATTAATTAAACACAATGTAAAATATTTTAATTATTTATTTACAAAATCAATCACATAATAATCAAAAATTATCATTATCATTATTAATATTTGGTATCAAACACAGTCATAAATATTAATTTATATAATCTTATTTCTAATGCTTATATACTAAACACGCATAATTAGTAATTTCATTCTTATTTCGATTCTTACTTTTCATTCTCATTCTTATTTTTTTATTCTAGTTCTTCCGTTGGTAATTATCAAACTGAGACCTAAAGTTTTTAGTTGAGATATATGTCTTGATAATATATAGGTCACTTGGTCTTGATCCAATTTTTCTTGTAAGAGGGAGATGTTAAAAGTAATTATATATCAGAAAATAGACACGAAAGTAATAACCTTTTAACTTATTAAAATTTTGTGTCTGAGAAATAATGTTCTGGTTCTACGAATTCTCCTTTTAAGTATTCTTAAAACCCTTTTATTGCACGTGTATTGTATGTGACCAAAGTTGAATAAAGAATGTGGTATAACATTTTGGCCAGGTTCTTAACTTCTGGTTCTTTGTTTTTCTTAACTTCTGGTTCTTTGTTTTCTTCCATACGGTATCAGTGTCATTCTTTATCAAACATGGCTGCTCTTTTGGTTATTTGTTTTCTTCTATACAGTATCATTTTATATATATATAAATGGAGGAAAAACACACTACATATTACATTGTAAGTGTAGGACGACAAATCCTTGACATATCCTCTAATAAAACCCAATGAGTGATATATCAAAATTAGTGACCCCTAGTTCGAACTGATCTACATAGTTAGCTAGTCAGTCAACATACTAATTACCTTTTCTGTATATATGCTGAGTTATAATTATCCAATTACAGGTAAACAGTTCATTGATTCCCGGAATTAAAGGATTGAGAGATATTGTACGCTTTGCCGAGGATAAAAGTAGATTAGTCACTGCACTCGAATCTACCTCTAATTTAATTCAACGATAACGCAGCTTTCAAGCTAACTTGAGGCCTGAAAAGACTCCTCAAAGTATAGCGGAGATAGTGGAGCATCATTTAATGTTTTGTATAAAGTCTCCAAGTCAAGCTCCTATTTTGTACTCCCTCCTATCCAAAATAAGTGTCGTTTTGGAGGGATTTTAATTATTCAAAATAAGTGTCGTTTACGATTTTTCATGCATATTTATAATTTTATTTCCAAAATTATCCTTTAATTTCTCTCATATCCTAATTATACAGATTACATTTTCAAGGCAATTCAACATGCAATTAATAAGGGTATATCAAATATTTCACTAGCTTTCTTAATAAGTGTGCATCTCTTTAAAACGACACTTATTTTGAATAGGAGGAAGCATCATTCTTTACGTGACATAAATGGGTTGAAATGGTTAAACGTGCAGCTAAACTCGATAGATATGATGGTCTACAACTAATTAACTTTACCTGGTTAGCTTTCTTTCATTTCTACTTTGTTGATTTTGAGTACAATGAGATTTTGCTTAATTCTTCCCTGCTTATGCAAGTCATGTCTAATGGGGACTATCTTAGGTATAAGACAGACTCTTCTAAAAGTAATTTTTTTTATATTCTATTAAATTTTATCTATATATTTATGTAAACAAAATTAAGTAACACAGAATTGAAACATCATGACAAAAACCCTTTTACTGTGATCATGCCCGAGTAAAAGATTTTAACTAAGATAGCAATAGAACAAGAAAAGAGAGGTACAAGTTTTGTTTATACTTGGGATCAGCTTGAAGTACCCAAGTCCGATCGAACTCTAATAGTTAGAAACTTAGCCTAGTCTAAAAAATAATAAAAGATGTCGTTTTGGTTATATGTGTTAAGTTTTAGATCAGGTCAATTCCAGCTAAATCTAAACAATTTAAACTTAAGTTCGACCCAATATTTAAATTTTTGAAAAAAAAACCTCAAGATTGAGTCTAAGACTTGTCAACTTGAGTCTAGTTCATTGACTTGAGGCCGAACTTGAGCCAAATTGCCAAGCCTAATTCCAAGTTTGGAAACCACTAACGATTAAAAAGAAAGTAGCCATTTTTGCTTGAAAAGTTGATGATAATATTTATGTAAACTAATACACTCTACTCATAATTCATACTCTCTAACTCCATGCTCATAACACATCCATTTTATTTCAAAACAACACACATCATCTTCATCTACCAATTATCCACTGCATCATCATCTTGAAAAGCCATCTTCTCCCCTTTTGTCGTCTGCAATTGGAACTCAAATACACTGAGATAGTTCTTCCCAAGACGACGACAACACAGTAAATAATAGATACCTATCAAATCGACTGATGTCACTCAAGCAAGCCTTTTCAAGTTGGATTTCAAGCACGCGTGATGACCAAGTTGAGGTCTTTTGTTCGCAAATTTCTGAAAGAAGCAAGTCCATGATAGAATTTTATCATTATTGTGGACTAGCATAAGTGAAATTAGTTTGTACAAATCCCGATTAATTATATGTCAATTGTAATTCTCTCTTTAATGTGTCATTGGGCCTGTGTTCATGGGCTTGCTATGATGGGTAGGCTTGGCCCATGATTTGTAGTGCACAGGAGGCCCTACTGCTAGCCGACTTTAAAATACAGTTGCCCCATTGAAACTGGATATGTGCTTTTGCTGATTAAGGATTCGGAATAGCAGTAGTAAATCCTCTGCGTCTCTGTCGCTCCACTTCACAGAAAACAATAATGGATTCAATGTTTCCGCAATTCCCAGGTATTTATCAATCCAATTATTGTATATAGTATGTTGCAATTCTAGGGTTAATTATTTGTGTTGATTAATTACTAAATTAATCTAGAATTTCGAGTTTAATTTTCTTTCAGTCCAATGTTGGAGATGTACATACACACAAAGGGTGACAGGACTACATGCTGGAAATGGCTAAGCTCCTTGACCCTAAAAGAGAATACCTGAGTGCCATAGTTTATCTCATGTGATGATTGGAACACAAAGACGCCAAAAGGGTCTTGATGCGGTGCTGTTGTGAACCTTGATCGTACTGAAAATGTGAACGTGATGATTGGAACGCAAAGACACCAAAAGGGTCGTGATGTGGTGCTGTGGTGATCCTTGATCACATTGAAAACATGACATTTATCCTGTATATGTATCCATGTGCACTACCCAAGAGCAGTCCATAAGTTTTTTATGTAATTAGTCATGTAGGAATTGTAGCCGTTGTACATTTTTATCTATTAATAAAACAAATGTTTTAAAAACCAATTCAGAAGTTAAACTGCTATAATAAGAAGTTGAAGGTTTAAAAGATTCGACTATAATTCGTTATAAAACTGGCTAAAAGATTGAATAATTTTAAAAAATTTAACATATGATTGAAAGAAATTGTCCTTATCTATTGAATATTTTAAATTTTAATTAAAAAAGATTGTTAAATAAAAATTAATTGATTTATTTTAGTTTATAAGAACTTAATAATTTACGAAAATTAACCTATTAATTAATAAACTGATCAGTTTTAACAACAAAAGTTATTAAAATAAATCAAACTAAATTAAAAAATTGAATGATTCAAGATTTTTATAATTAAATCATTCGAATTCGTTGATTTTTTTTAATAATTGGATAAAATAATTTTGTTCATTATATGCTTGGACAAAGCAAAAAGTTCACTCGATCTCGATGAAAAAGTAATATTTTTTTAAAATTTATGATAGGATCCGATCATGTGTGTAATAAAATAATAAAATTTTTTAATCATTTTTAGAATTTTAAGCACTGCTTAAAATTTTATAATATGATTAATATATAAAATATAATAAAACATAACATTTAATTATTATTTTATTATAAATTTGATCATTTTCTTATTGTTTTTCTTAAAATTATTTTTTAAATCCGCTGATTTCAGATATTTCTCCAATTTTGTCTTTTCTATCCTATTGTTTTTGACTAACAAAATTCGTAGACATCACGTTCTGCTTGATTCTTACTTAGGAGCCGGCAGACAATCCGGAAGGTAGAGTAGGTAAGTAGTATCTTTTAAGACTATGTTTATAAATGTGATGTGACTAGGAGAAATTTGGAAGTCATAAGTGCACAAGTGTTACTCCTCTTAGGTGATGTGACTGGGAGAAATTTAGCTGACTATGATATGAGGTAATATCTGTTCTTATTTTCGTGTGTCATTCTGTCCTCCTCTTCATATATCCATTCCACTATTCCGTGCCCTTCTTTATTTATCTATCCATTAAGATGGATGGATAACGAGAAGCACAGAATAACAAAAAAAAAAAGAAAATAACTATCCTGTGCTCATATGAGACATCCATGATGCTCAATATGGCATGCATTTGTCTCAAGGAATCAATGCAGAATTGATTGGACTCCTAACAATTCGTGTCAAGGTTGACCATTGAGAAAATTTTGAGAACTCATTTTATGAAATATCTAATAATTAAAAAATATGGTTACTTTATTTATCACTACAAGAAAAGCAAGAATTAGCGACGAAAAATTACTAACAGAAAATATACCATTACAAATTACTGACGGAAAATCCATTTTCGTTGGTAAAATTGACGAAAAATTTTCGTTTAGCGACGATATTAATATCCGTCGCTAAATATGTAGAGAAATCATCCCGGTAAATTTTACGATGGACTTTAGCGAGGGAAAATTACCAACAGAAAATATACCGTTGCAAATTATCGACGAAAAATCCATTTTCGTTGGTAAAATTGACAAAAAAAACTTCGTTTAGTGACGGTCCAAATATCTATCGCTAAATATGGAAAGAAATCATCCCGGTAAATTTTGTGATGGACTTTAGTGACAGTATAAGATATCTGTCGGTAAAGAATTTAGCGACAGTATGAGATATTCATCGGTAAAAAGGCGGGAATTATTGGCGGAATAAAAAATTTTGAGTTTTATCTACGGAAATTTTCGTCGGTAAATTCTTTTTAAATTTAAACTCACATGGTGTTGAAAAATTACGCAAGATCAAATCTAAGCATAGCAAAAATAATATAAAATATTTTCCACAGAATCAAACTTTAACATAATTAAGTTAGAAACATAAAACAAGAAATTGACAAAGCTATACTAACCTTTTCCGATTTCGTGTCACAAAATTTCGTTTCTTTTAACTGTCAATTTCATGAGCCGTTCAATTGCCTGGTCTCTAATGGTATCCACAGATCCATTCAAAGACAAACTCAAATCAAATTTGAGAGGACAAATTGTAAGAAGTGCTAGCATCCATTTTTTCTAATTTTTCCTTTTATATGAAAAATCTTATTTTTCACATCCTTGGACTTTATTAAAATTACAATTAAAGTCAAACTTCAATTATAATTATTAATTAATCTTTATAAGATCAAATATCACACATTGACTCTTAAAGTTTCTAAAACTTCTCAATTAAGTCCAACTTAATTCTAATTTCAATTTCTCCTTTATAGACCTTTTATGTGTGACCTATTAGGTTCCTATTATGTTGGTCATGATTATAAATTATAATTCTAATTCATAATTAGAATCCAATAAATTAAAACTCCTTTTAATTTATCTTTAATTTCCTAATTAAACAATTTATAATCATAGATCATGATTGACGTCTAGTAACATGTCATGATCACCCAAATATTAGGAATGTCAAAGTGGTTTGACTTAACATGTCTATGCATGGTTATCTTGTATAAATTAATCATTTCTTCATCTAATATTCCAATTGAAATTAGAGTATGGAATTCGTGTCTACTCTAAATAATCCAATCTTATTTGTTCTTGCTAATTAGTAAATGATTTGTAATTGATATTTGAAAACAACCTCTCCAAATTTCAACTTACTCTAGCCAGAGATTTCCAAAATCATTATTAATCAAAAACAGCAGAACATTATTTCTAATTACTTTAGGACAACGAATTCTTTATTAATTTACTCAACTATCTCCACATAGTTCATACTATATCCAATAACTATTGAATTGAACTATTCCAAGAATAGAACATAAGTGGCATCAAATATAGTAATTCCTACATGAGATAACTTTGGTAATTTCAAGTCTAAGGATCAATTATACAACCATCATAATGAGATAATCCATAGACACACAAATAATGTTCCATTCGAGATTCTCATAATTGGGTCAATTCAGTGAACTTATTCTATAATAAGCACCCATATGTTTGTTTAAATATCTCCATACTTTAATCTATGAGATCAATTACTTTCTTCATAAAAAAGAAACAAATATGTGCTAGTTTAACCATTTCATCAATACCCCGTCTTGACGAAACTATGACTAGAAACATTTTAGGAATAGTACGAAAATGCAATTTGAATCTCATAATTACAATCACATTATAATTTTTAATTGCATAATAATTAGTCCATGGATTTATCTTTATGATCAATAATTAAAGAATTAAAAACACACAAAGATAAAGAATGCTTTTTATTGAATAAAACAAATTTTATACAATTAAATGTACAACCAAAATTGGATGTAAGGGCATAAACCAACAATCTCTCACTTGCACTAAAGCCAATTACCAATGTATCGAATACCATAGCCATCCATATGT